>JBCNJP010000027.1:75316984-75489275 GCA_039602395.1 Deinandra increscens subsp. villosa
ATCAAGGCGCTTAATAGGTTTGAATCAAAGTGCATACATAGATAAGATCTTGAAAAGGTTCCAGATGGAAGACTCTAAAAGAGGTTTGGTACCTATCGAGAGAGGGACTATATTGAGTACGTCTCGAATGTCCAAGCTCGAGGGATGAGCCAAACAGAATGAGTGGAGTCCCATATGCGTCTGCTATAGGATCCATCATGTATGCTATGATATGCACTAGACTAGACGTGTCCTGTGCTTTAAGCATGACAAGCAGATACCAACAAAATCCAGGTGAGAGTCGATTGGATGGCTATCAAGAGCATATTGAAGTATCTTAGGAGGACTAAAAATATATTTCTAATATATGGATCTGGTGAGAAGGAACTAGTGATAATAGGTTATACAGATGTGAGTTTCTAAACGGATCGGGATGATTCCGATCACAGATCGAGGTATATCTTCATTATGAATGGAGGAACCGTCTCTTAGAAGAGCTTCGGAAGAAGGAAAGAGGTGGTTGCATTGTCCGCATGGTTGAAGAAATTTATTGCCGAGCTAGGAGTTGTTGCCTACCATTCAAGGACCCCTATAACTTTTTTGTGATAACACGGGTGTGATTGCTCAAATCAAGGAGCCCCAACGTGGATCATCAAAAGACGAGGCACATTATTGAGCGGAAATTTAACTACATGAGGGATGAAGTTAAAAAGGGAAAGATACGTATTTACAAAGTTCACACTGATCAAAATATTGCGGATCCACTCATGAAGCTTCTAGAACGGCCAAATCATGAGCAACACACTTGCGCCATGGGACTTCGATGTTGTAGTGATTGGATATGATCTAAATTTGTATTTGGATATTGGAATGATTATTTTTTTTACACATTTATATGATCGTGGTATTTGCATTTAATTTGTGTAATGTTCCATTTTAGCATGTTTACATCCATGAGTAAACTAGTTACTCAAAATGTCTATAGTCGGTCACATTTGTGGGAACAAATATGAAGGTAAGACTATTACGAACTTTGACTGGTAGATATTCATAAGGGATGAATATAGAGCAACTGGTTGCTGCCAAGGTTCATATATATTTGTGGGAAACAAATATTGGACGACCCGCTCTCAAGACTTACTACATGGAATCTCATATGATTGATCATAAGTAAGCTTGAGTAAAGGAGAATATCACTGTATCCTCTGACCTGAGATACATATTGGGTCTTGATATTCACCCAATGTTATGCCTTGATCTAGTACATAAGGCTATAGTCAGATATGATACTAGGTGAATGTGAGAGAGGTATGTAGTCAAGATGGAATTTGTCCCTCTTATTCTTCGAGAGTTAGATGTCTAAGGCCTGAATAAAGTTAAATCAGTAGAGAGTGATCACTCTATGTCTCTAGGATTTAACATGACATATGAGACAAAAGGATAAGATGATTAATTCACCTCTAACATTTCAAGTGGCGACTTGAAGGAGATGATGTTATTGAATGGCACTAAGCCATACATATTAGGGGTAGTAAACCATTGTTAGGCGATATTTACTACTTGCATCAATCTTCTATGAATCTTGTGCAAGTGGGAGATTGTTAGACTCTATATGCCTAAGACACATACTAGATTGATGTGGCTAGTACGTTATGATCCAAGACGGGTCATACCCAATAACGAGCTAGACAACGCACTAACAATATTTATTTAGATATGATCAAATTAAATAAGTATTACAACATGAAGATATTTAGAAATTGGTTTTCTAAATAGTTGCACTTATTATTTAAATCAGATGGATGATTTAATTAAAGAAGTTAAAAGAAAAAATTATTTAAATGGTTAAATAATTTTTACATGACATATAAAAAGGTATGTGTCATCTTATGTTACATGACATATGACATGTAAATGTTGTGGGTTTAATTAAGTGTGTAAGTGAAAATAAAAGTTTAAAAACTTTATTTTCCCCCCAAAAGAGACGTTCAATTTAGTGTGTGTGGGAAGCTTTCCATTTTTCAAAGCATTCATCTTGGGTTTGACACACCACTATAATTACACCCACACAACTAACTTCTTGAGCATTGCATATATTCAAGTGAAACTCTCTCTCTCTCTCTCTCTCTCTCTCTCTCTCTCTCTCTCTAGCAAAGAAATCAGATTTTAAGTGCTGGAATATTTCTCTTGTGGTTTGGATTCAAGGAGATTAAAAGGGAAGAGAATATCTTCAAGACATCCTAGCAACAAGGTGTTTGTTGTTGGTGGCTCGTGGGTATCACTCTTTGAGATCTTCGGCTTTGAAGGCTTGTTTTCAAGATCATCATCTTCTTCTCAATCTTCTTGCTTGGAGAAAGGTATATCTAAACATACTATGGTTATGTTTTAATATATTTTGATAGCATATAATCTATATATGGATCCTCCTTTGTTTGGGTTTCTTCTAATCATGTTCAAATGGGTTTTGACATAACATAACTGTATGAAAGATCATTTTCTTCCACTGCGTTTTACATATTAATTGGTTATATGACTTTGATAAACCCTAATAAATCCCAACAATTTGCCTACTTAACATGTCTTGTAGTAGCACCTTGACTAATAATTCACTGATTACATCTATAGATTCCATAGATTTATTTTCTTTTAACAGTTTACTAACTAACAGTGCATGAGTTCTATGATCATGATCAGTAAGATCTTGGACCAAAAGTTTAGTTTTCATTTGTGCCAAACTAAGTCTCTATGTTTGATTTGACTTTTAGCAAATTCAGCAACTAACTCCAAAATCGTACTATCATTTGCATCAATTTTCTTCCTACATTTAAACATCAATTGGTAAATCCCATGAATATCATACCTCCCTACATGATTGATGAAATTTTCAAGTTTTAGTTTATTAACTTGATTGTTAAAAACATCCACTGAATTGAATTTCCACCTATGCAACACACATGCCATTGTCTTCTTTCTAAATGTATGTTGAGGCAAAACACTAGTCAATACTTGCGCAATAGGAATAATAACTTCCTTAACTTCAGATTCTTTTTCTTCAAAGTTGGAAACTCTTTTAGCATAAAATGGAACCACATCATCTTGTGTAACACCCTTATTCATTTGATTCAGTTCCTTTTCTGATTCACTAACATCATCATCCTTTTCATATAACGAATTTTTAACAACAATCTCTAATTCATCATGGAGTTGGACTACCTCATCCTTATTAAAAAGAATGTGGTCATTTTCATTATCTTTTTCACTTTCCTTTAAAACATTCCCGTGGACTTTTAACACCTCATTCTCATTGATATAAACCTGGTAGTTTTTATCATATTGTCAATTTTCCATATATCACCGCAGATGCACTCGGAACAACTATTGGCTTAAAGTGACTAGCCACTCCCTGAACCGGCGGGTTTTCTACCAATCTTGGGACTCCTCCTTCCATTTGAAGACGAGCTCCCCCATTGTTGAATTGTGGAACTCCTCTTGGGGGGAAGCTCTTCGCCCTTGTGGTGCAACATTTGCCTGTGGAGCTCGTGCTCTGTTCCTTGGAACGTCAACTGGCGGTTCCTCTCTATACCCATATCCGTCTTCATCTTCATTTGGGTCATACCAGTCTTGATCCCGCTGCGCCTCTTGCCTTTTCCAATCTTGGTCCTCGTACACGGGATTTTGTCGGAAGTGGGGTGGGTTTTGTGGTGGTGGAGGTTGTTGTGGTGGGACTCGACAAAAAGTTTGTTGTGGGTACCTGACCCGATAGTGATAACCTTCCTCGTCATAGTGTGAGGATTTCGGGGATAGTGATGGAAGAGAATCGTGCCCATGTACCCGAAATGGTGGGATATGAACCGGAGGAATGTTTTGTGGCATGGCAGGGTCCACTGGTTCATTCTGGGCTTGGTTTTGTGGTTGGTGGTGGTCTTGATTGAGATTCTCATTTGGGTTCGGGTTTTGGTTGGGATTTGGGTTTTGGTGAATGTTGGGGTTCGGGTTGGGGTTTGGATTCTGGCCCTCCATTTCTCTTATGTTTCTCTGTTCTGCTCGGTTCTGCCGAGCTGTCCTCTCAATCTCCGGATTATAAATCAGCGGGGATGTCTTGCGGGAATGCCGCGTATGCATGCACAACACCTAAAACCTGCAAAAACGGTCACAAACAAGGAAACCAATTACGCAGCACTGTTCCAGGGGGTGTAAATAATGCAATGGAACAGAAAAAATCGAAACTTGGATGGTCAAAATGTTGAAAACTTTCTGTGAAAAATGGCCCAAGGCGTACCGCCCAGGAATTGGAAATTCTAGGCGTACCGCCCCAAAAAGAAATTCGGCAAAAATTAAATATTATTATTATTATTTTTTTTTAAATGTAGAAATTAATTACTGGAATAAAAAGACACTATTTTTGGTTTTTTGAATTTTTTTGAAAAATAAAACAAAAACGCAAATTAAACGAAAATCAACTAATCAAAAAGCGCACTAATTCCCCGGCAACGGCGCCAATTTGATAACGGTTTGTCAGGCCGTTTCAAATCCCCAACCTAATTTGATTTTGTAGTAGTGGAAGTTAGGGTATCGAACCTAGGGAATATGTGGAAATTGATTAATTGACTAACTAAGTTAACTAAAATTACTGATTACCTAAAATTACCTAAAATTGCCACTTGGCTGTTTTGAATTGTTGGGGTGATTTAACTAACAAAGTAACTAACTTTAACCTAGAAAATTGATTGAATTATCAAAGGGGACAAATCTAACCACTTCTGGATCCTGGTTGGCTACCGATCTAGACAAACCTAATTACTAACTAGTGACACATAGACATGCCCCCCAATTGCTTCCTTGACCTAATAACCTAAGTTCCTAATGGGCTGATTAGTCCTGCCGCAAGAAAGTGCTAGATCAATAAACAGTGGACCACTAAAACCCTAGGTTACTAGTTAAATTAAATAATTTCGCATGCGGGTGTTCAACAGTAGCAAGTATTCCGGAACAACTAGTTTAGCAATTGATTAGTCATAGAACGATTTCGCCAACCAATCACCAAAAGCAGTTAGTGGTGATTAGCCGGACATGGCTAATGAAACAAACATGATTATAACTAAAAATTGCATTAAATAAAGGTACCGAATGATTGAATTGCTTCCAAATCTCCAAAACACAGGTGAAAATCGCAAAACCCTAAGCTCTGGTCGTCTGGAACAATGATGGATCAAACAAAAACTTCACAAACAAGTTTAAATACTAAACCCTAATCTAAAACTTCTGACGACCAATTCGGGGCGTACCGCCCCAAAATATAGGATTCTGGGCGTACCGCCCGAATTGTAAACTTCGACCGCTTCTCTAAACTTTAGGGCGTACCACCCTGGTTTCTTCACTTCTGGGCGTACCGCCCAGATCTGGATCTCAGGAACTTTCTTCAATTTCTTCTAAGTCTTCACTCGTTCCCGCTCGATTCTCGATCCCTGTACCAGCAGCTTCTAGTTCTTCATAAAAACTCCATTTTTAGCTCATTAAGCTCACGGTACCTCAAAACATAAAAACCCGTGAAAATGCAACGTAATCCAATCATTATTATAACTACATATAGCAAATTAAGAACAATAATGACGACACATTGGACTAACATCACAGAGCCTGAGGACATCCATGATATACCACAGCCCACTTCAGCGGATGTACTAGCCCACATATCTCACCTCCAGGCACACATTGACAACAGGTTTGGGGACTTAACTCAACACTTTGATCAGCAGCTTACCGAACTCCATTACCAGTAGAATGCGAGTTTCAGTCATGTAAATGATCAGATTCGGGAGCTGCGTGAGACGTTCAGGCCACCACGGGGGCACAGAGCTTCCCCCTAGTATGATGATATGCCCAGGGTTCCACACCAGATGTCCCCCTCTGATTTCATGCCTCACTTCCCATAGGGGGTATCCATGCTTATCCACGTAGCCTTATTACATTTCTGTTGGTTTTGATACTTTGGTTTTCTGTTTTGCACTATGTCTTTTGGTTTGGTCTGGTGTTTTGGATTCTACACTTTGTTGGTTTTTGATGTCGGCTATGTGGTTTGTGATGGAATGCATTATGACTCTTATTACTACTATCTGGCTTGTTTTGTTTAATTCTTTTCTTTTAGTTTGTGTGGTGTGTTTTTATTTCTGTATATAATGTTGTATATGGTAATTAAACTTTGGCTTGAAGTATGATATTGCAGAAGCAAGTTGTTCGATGTGTGTGGAAGTGAGTATCATGGGAAGTCACAACAATCAGGGAGTTACTTTCACCCAACCCTTTTATTTATTTCTATATTTTCTGCATTGAGGACACTGCATTTTTCTAAGTATGGGTATGGAAAGGGTTGGCTAAGCAAATTGAATATAACTCCCTCACCACATCAAAAGTCTGAAAATCCACCAAAATTTTGATTTTTTTTCCCAATCTCACATGACACGAAAGTACACCGTTTTTAATGTAAATCATAGATAATTTATTTGTGCCTTATCGTGTCTGTAAGTCGCAAGAACGGTTTTCCTTAAAGGTTTATTTTTATAAAAATCACATGATCAAAGTCTTTCGATTAAGTTTTGTGAACCATCAAAAACCCAACTCACCCGATTTCCCTTGTGAGATTAAACCTACAAAAGAAAAATATATTTAGGTGAAAAATAAAAATAAAATCATAGATGAGGGATGTCGGATGTCTAAAACATGTTCTCCGGGTCGTCAATTGCCCGAAGATACTGGACTTTCTGCATAACTCCAGTATGTATATATATATATATATATATATATATATATATATATATAAATCACAAAGAAAATTGTGAAACGGCTGTACGTATACGCCAAGATATACGTTTGGGTGGTAGCTCATACACCCGTATATGTGAGCAAACGTTTGAGTATCCCCCTCCTTTTTTTGGTCGGATCCCATAACGAACTCGGCGGCACGATCGTATATATAAACCCAAGAAACAATTAGAGATGCTTGACCTGAGCGTTCACCTTAAAAATCAAACCCATAGGTCGAGTGAATCTATGATTTGAGTGAAACATATAATAGAAAATGGTTCGCATTATTTGGTTGAGAGATTTTGTGAGTTTTTAAATTCATTAAAACTTGCGAGGTTGTAAGCCCTAGCATGCGACCAAAAATTCTTCCATGATTTCTTCAAGTATCACCGCTTCGACCGTCAGCGCGTGATTAAGATGACTATTCTTAAGGAAGTCTATCATGCCGTTGTAGATGTTGGTCTTGCTTGGTGCTTCAAGATAAGCCACCAGGTTGTGTTCCACAGGTAACCTTGAGTCACTGGCAGGCTTCTTGCCACTCGTACTCGCCTTAGGAGCCATTGTTGTTGCAGGATTTTGAGAGGACTGACGGTTTTTGGGAAGTTATTGGGAGAGTTTGAGAGTAATTTCGGAATGGGGTTTGAGAGAAATGGGTAAGTGACGATAATTTAGGCCTTTTCCATCGGTGACGTGGAGGAGAGAGGTTTTGAATCAACCGTTCAGTAACTGATGTGACTGGTGCTTTATGGGTTATACGGTACAACACGTTAAAGCATGTCATTATCCAAAAGGATATTTACTGAAACCTCGAATATTTAATGGTTGAAAATTCAATGGGTAATTAAATGTGTATCCGCTTAAAAAGTTGTGCCTTTTGGGTAATTTAATGAAAGGTAATTTTGACTTGTTGGAAGTTCAAGCGGAACCCATTTTCTCCTTTATTTTAAAAACCAAATTTCTTCCGTTTGAACTTCAAGCGGATAATTTTTCCGCTTGGAAGAATTGTTTTCAAAAACTTTTTCCACACAATTTACAAAGCATTTTTCCTGTTGAAGTTCACCCGGAGATTTTCAAAAGTTTTCTTCTAACGGGTTGAACCTAAACTTGGACCGGAGATCCAAAACACATGATTTTTGAAAATTTGTGTTAATTTTCATAGTATGACAACAGTTACTGACTATGAACTGAAATGTTTTCTAATTGACACAAGATATTTTCATTTTCCTTTTCTTTTTGTACCAAGAGACGGGCTCTTGAGCACATGCCTTTCTTTTATTAGAACTGTGAAAAGCTTTGTGTTAATCAAAGTTCATCATCCCAATGGCTGTGATGAGGTAGAAGAATCTTGCCTCATCAAAAGCTTTGGTAAACAAATCAGCCAATTGATGATCAGTGTGAACTTTGAACAACTTAATCAGATTCTTTTCTGCACAATCTCTAATAAAGTGACACCTGATATCAATGTGCTTTGTTTTGGAGTGCTTGACTGGATTGTTGATGATGGATATGGTATTGTTGTTGTCTACAAATATTAGAGTTTCCATGAAAGTGATTCCATAATCAAGCATCTCATTTTGGATCCAAAGAACTTGACTACATTAGCTTGAAGCAACAATATACTCAGCTTTAGCAGTTGATGTAGAAACACAAGTTTGCTTCTTGCACTACCAGGAAACAAGTCTTTCACCCAAAAATTGACATCCGCCTGATGTTGATTTCTTGTCTATGTCACACCCTCCATATTCACTATCGGTGAATGCCTTGAAAGAGAAGTCAGAATTTTTGGGATACCAAAGACCTAGTTTTGGTTGACCCTTAAGGTACTTGAAAATTCTCTTGACAGCTAGCATGTGTGACTCCTTTGGTGATGACAGATATCTTCCACATAAGCAAACACTGAACGTGATATCAGGTCTACTTGCAGTTAGATACGTCAGTGATCCTATCATTGCTCTGTACATGTGTACATCCACTGGCTTGCCACTTAAGTCATTGGTTAACTCGTGGGAAGTGGAGATGAGAGTTTTGGCACTTGAGCATGACAACATATCAAATCTCTTTAGCATGTACTTTGACTGGTTCAGAAAGATCCCAACTGCAGTTTGCTTCACTTGAAGTCCTAAGAACAAAGTTAATTCTCCCATGGAGCTCATTTCAAATTTGGACTGCATCAAAGTTTCAAATTCCTTGCAAAACTAAGTATTAGATGAACCAAAAATAATATCATCTACATAAATTTGTACCATCAACATATCTTTACCAACAGTTTTGGTAAACAGTGTTTTATCAATAGCCCCTCTCATGTAGCCATTCTCTAGAAGATAGTTTGAAAGAGTTTCATACCAGGTTCTAAGTGCTTGTTTGAGGCAATACATGACTTTGATTAGCTTGCATACCCTGTTTGGGTGATGAGGGTCCTCAACGCCAGGAGGTTTCTTGACATACACTTCTTGTTCCAGTAGGCCATACAGGAAGGCACTTTTGACATCCATTTGGAACACTTGGAAGTCATTGAAGGCAGCATAGGCTAGAAAAATTCTGATTGCCTCCAATCTAGCCACTGGTACAAACACTTCATCATAATCAATGCCTTCTTCCTGTACATATCCTTGAACCACCAGTCTTGCTTTGTTCTTGATGACAATGCCTCTGTCATCCTTTTTGTTTCTAAATACCAACTTGGTGCCAATTGGTTCTGCATCAGCAGGCAAATCAACCAATTACCAAACTTTCTGCTTGTTAATTGAAAATAATTCTTCTTGCATTGCCTCTACCCATTTGTTATCTTCTAAGGCTTCAGCCACCTTCTTGGGTACTTCTTGAGACAGAAATGCAGCATGCAAACAGATGTTTGCATCAGCAGATTTACTTCTTGTTAACACAGGTGCAGATATATCTCCAATAACATTCTCCGGAGGATGATTCTTGTTGATTCTTCTATCTACTTGCATGGGGAACTCATGGCTTCTTCCATTTGATGGTATGTTGAGCCTAGGAAGTATGTGTTCAAGCTCAACATTACCAAAGTCTGATACAGGATCAGAAACTTTAACTGTTTAATGAGAATTTGTGTCTGAATGGTAGGTCAGATGCTCTAAATTAAGCTCATTTGATGTGGCATTTTCTAAATTTTCAGCTTCATTTGACCATGACACAGTATTCTCCTCAGTTTCTGAAATGGAGTTTTCCGGTTGAACTTGAACCGGAGAAACTGATTCCGCCTGAACTTCAACCGGAACTATTTCATCATCGATTTGAACTATTTCAGTTGGTTTCTTTCCATTGTTTTGCAAGATAGGCTTGACACTCGTTGAAGAGAAGAAGACTGGCTTCTTGATTCCAGCTTGGTTGATCTTCCGATGATCATCAGCTGACCTATAAGAATTTTATCCCTGCATTGATGTACTCACATGCTTATCAACATTTAAGTTGAAAGCAGTAGTTAGTGTGTCAATATCAAATAACCAGGTGGGCTGAGACTCATAATTGTTGGGAGAGTTTTCATTAAAAGACACATTTATGGTTTCATCAAAAATTTTGGTTCTCTTGTTGTATACTCTGTATGACTTGGACACACCAGAATATCCAACAAAATATCCTTCATCTGCCTTTTCTGCAAATTTAGGCAATAGCTCATTGGTTTTTAATATTGTGACAGGACAGCCAAATGGCTTAAAGAAGTAAATGTTTGGCTTTCTTTTTCTCCAAAGATCATATGGTGTCTTGTTCTCGCCTTTAACAATTAAAATCCTATTTTGGACATAATTGTAGTGTTCACTACTTCTACCCAAAATATCACAGGGAGCTTGGAGTCTGCTAACATTGACCTAGAAGCTTCAATCAATGTCCTATTTCTCCTTTCAGCAACACCATTTTGTTATGTAGTTCTAGGAGCACTGAATTGTCTCACAATTCCCTTTTCCTCACAAAATGAATTTAACACATGATTTTTAAATTCTGTGCCATTGACACATCTGATTGTTTTCACTTTAAAATTGGATTGATTTTCTAAATTTATCACAAAAGTTTTTAACAATTCAGAAGTTTCATCTTTTGTTTTAAGAAAGAAAACCCATGTGTATCTAGAGAAATCATCAATAATAACAAAATAGTAGGACCTTTTTCCCAAACTCATCACTCTAGTTGGACCAAAGAGATCCATGTGCAACAGCTCTAGAGGATGTGAAATAGAAGATTTAACTTTGGGCTTGAAGGAGGTTTTGTGTTGCTTGCCCTTGAGACATGGCACACAATGTTCAGCACATGTAAATTGCTTGTTAGGAAGACCCTTAACCAAACCAAGATTTACAATTATGTTCATGTTCTTATAGTTTACATGTCCTAGCCTCCTATGCCACAAATCAGACTCATCCAAAGAGGCTTTGGATATGAAACAAGCAGTGCCACAGGAGGGTGCAGCAATTGACATATCCAAAATATGTAGTCCATCTCTCCTGGGTGCTTTAAGCATGATTAGCTCATCAGGAACTTTCACACCAGGTTTGAGAACTAGTCTCCCTCTCATTAAACATCAAATTCAAGATCTTGTCACACATTTGTGAGACACTGAGAAGGTTGAAATTTAATGTATCAACGACTCTATAAAAACTTACCAGTCAATTGCTCACATCTCCTTGTGCTGAGATGTTGGCTTTTAGTGCTACCAAAGGCAACTGGTCCTCCATTGATTCTTTTTGTGTTTTCCAGTATATGCTTATTCCCTGTCATGTGGCAAGTGCATCCACTATCAACTACCCATAGGCTATGTTCACCTTTATTTTGCACCTGTACACATCAGATTTGATCAGTTTCTATAGGGGACCCAAGCTTCAGTGGTCTTGGCTCTGCCATAAGCATCGTTATACTTGTACTCCTTGAGTACTAAAGTATTCACCACTGGAGCATCATTAAGCAAATCATCATTATCAAAGTTCAAGCTCTCATAGGGAGTGCTTGTTTGACTTGATCTCTCACTCTTGCTGTTTTTCCTCTCAGCAATTTTTCTTTCATGGTATTCCCGAAATTTTTTCTATTTATTGGTCACTTTCTTTGGTATTTCACTTGATGAATAGTGAGCTTGAATGACCAATTTGGTTCTTTCAGGTGATTGTGGAAACCTTTGAGAAAAGTTTTCAACCTGATGTGAAACACACTAATTTCCACTTGAACTAAGAGAGAATTTCGGTTGGTTAGTTTTCTTGCCTTTTGAAAAACTTTCCCTTGAGGTGGTCTTTCCTCTTGAGGGATTTCTCCTACCTTGACTTTCAAAAAGTTAAACCCTTCAACAAAGTGTACTTTTGGTCTCTGCTTGGGAGCAGTATCTGATCTGGGTTGTTTTTGGTTTTCCGGTTGAACTGAAGTTCGAGCGGAAGGTCGTTCCGGTTGAACTTCGAACTGAAAACGATTTTGCTTTAAAACAGAAAAGCTTGCATTTCTTTCATTTCCCACCAAAATTCCATTAGACTCAGGTCCAAAATACTTCATTGTTTGGCTTTTCACATGTGAGATTCTTCCTGTGAGCTTTCTTTGAAAATCAGTTTTTGGTTTTTGAGTAAATTTTGGTTTTGGAAGATGTTGAACTTTACTCAGTGGGTTGAATAAACACATGGCAGCAAGGTGCCCTTTTTCACCACAGAAAACACATTCAAGACTTTTTGCTTCATAAAACTCATTTTTCCTTGGAGACTCAATGTTGGTAACTTATTTGTAATTTAATTGACCAAGTCTCTGAGTTTGACTTCCCTTTTGTTGTTTAGGTTGTTTTCCTCCAACTTTTGACTCCTTAGATTCATAAATAGTTGGAGGTGGGACGGAAATTGAAGGTTTCAAATTTTTGATTGGTCAACAGGTGAAGATGTGCTAGCATTGTTGACTTCAGGCTTCTTGGTTTCAACAAATTTCTCAGTAGTTGACTGTGATGAGGTATCATCAACAGTGAGACTAATTTTACATTCTATTGACAGGGCTTTGATTGGTTCAATTGCGGGTAAATATTCAATTGGTGGGTCAACACTGTTGTAGCTAACACCAGTTTTCCTATACATCCCTCCCATCCACAGTTTCTTAGCTTTCTTGTTAGCAGTTTCAAATTTATCACAAGTGAACAAAGCATCTTTTAGCTTTATTTCAAGAACATCAACCTCAGCCTTAGCTTCTTTGGTTTCTTTTCTTGCTTTTTCAAGTTTTGACAACAAATCATCCAGTTGTGTTTTAAGAATAGAGTTGGTTTGCTTCAATTGTTCAAATTCTTTGTTTAAGTTGTCAATCTTAGTGATGTAAGATGACTCAGTTTTCTTAAAGCATTCATTTAACTCATTTAAATTTGAAACTTCATTAATCATATCTGAATTGTGATTTCTGTACTTTGTCACTTGTTCAATGCAGGCAGAGCTGCATAAATTTTTAAGAACTTTTTCAGGAGTTGAATTTACCTGATCAGAAGGAGAATCTTGCTTGGCCATCAAAGCATGGTTGAGAGGCTCGAACTCAGCTAGGAAGTCTCCCCATTCAACACATTCAGTTTGGTTAGCTACAGCAGCAACCACATTCTGATGGTTTTGACTTCTGGCTGGTTTTGGTTGGGTAGGTTATTGTCCTGAACTATAAGCGGCATTGTTGCTTGAGTTGTTGTGGTTGTTTCCACCATGATTCTTCATCTAAGTTTGACCCTGATTTTGTCCTTCCCTTCTTGGCTGGGAGCATTCTCTTGCAAAGTGACCCAGTTGGTGACCGTTATAGCATTTGACATTGCTTTTGTCTAGGCCAATGTGAGCACCTTTTGCTCCTTTGTAAGATCTACCTGTTCTTTTGTAAAATCTTTGGGCTCTTACAGACACCATAGCAAGTTGGGTTAAAAATATCAATTTCTTCTAAATCATCAACACCTATACACTTTAAGTCTTCAGGATTGAAGCCCTGGTATGAGTCAGTTGCTACATAAGCATTGTGAGAGTTGTCAAAGGAATTTAAAAAACTCTCTTGACACCTTGGTGTCTCAGGGAAACTGACTATAGATGACTGATATGAAGAAGAGTTTGAAGATCTCTGGTTTTGAAAATCAGTAGTTACTAGAGCAGTTGAAAACAGCCGAGTTGACTCAGAGATGAGTTTTGCTTAAGATCTAGTTCCATTTCATAAGCACTGAGTATGCCATGAAGTTCACTAAGCCTCATCTTTTTCGAACTTTTACATTCTCTGATGCTTACAATGTAAACTGTCCACACAGAAAGCAAAGAGCGTAAAAAACTCTCTATTTACATCGACCTGATCAAGTTTTACATCACCCTTTTGTAGTTCATCAAGTAAGGAAACAAATCTCAAATACTGGTTGGTCATAGATTCACCAGATTTGTAAGTGAAGTTCTCATATTTCTGTTTTAAAACATCTTTCTTGTTTTCTTTAACTTCACTGGTTCCTTCATACATTTCACTTAAGGCATTCCACAGGCTATGTGTAGTTTTGTAACCCTTAAACCCACTTAAAATGGAGTTGGGAAGGGCAACCTGTAGAGTCCAATATGCCTTATAGTCAAATTCGAGAGCATCATAGTTAGAGTCAACATATTTATCTAAAGGTTTTGGTATCCTGACTTCAGCATCATCCGCAGATAGAAGTGTGGGTGAATAAGGACCTTCAATTAAAGAATTCCATATACGGCGATCTAAGATCCTAACAAAACCTTCGATCCTGAGTTTCCAGGTACCAAAGTCATCAGGAGTGAACATTGGCGGTTTGTTAGCACTACCGTTTGAACATCCTAAACCGAGTTCATTCATTTTGAAAATTTTTTGAAAGATAGAAATAACAAAGCTTGTAAAGTAAACAAGTAAAGTATCAAATTTGAAGCACTAGAATTCTTCAAAGTGAGAGCCAAAGCTCTGATACCACTTATAGGATCGAAAATTAGTTAGTCTTTAACTACACAAGAACCCTTTACTTGTAAATATAACCCTGCGGAATTAAAGTTATACTTCACTTTACTTGAGGTGATTTTAGTTCTCTTGTATTAGGTAGTGTTCGATTTGCATAAGTATAGTAACAACGAAGTAAGAAATACTCGGCACTATTTGCATTAACTCAAAGATACACTATTACAAGGTGATCAAGAACCGTGTGTAAACTAGAGCTAACTAATGCTATATATAGTGCAGATGAGATCAATGACAGCCATTGATCTCGAACGATTTAATCTAAACCGTTAACTACAAAGTCAAATACAAACTACCAAAAGAATAAACTTTGACCATCGGAATATCTTGAGTGTTGACAACAACAACCTATTTTAGGAGAGCGGCTTTGATAGATTTGGAAGCAACCGAGAAGCTTTTGCAGGATTGGACTACTGAAAAGACATCTCAGGAAAAGTCCGGTTGAACTCATTATCTAGTGGATAATCGAGTTCACCCGGATTATTCGCTATCAGACAAAAATGCTTCTTCCGCTTGAACTGCCGGTTCCGCTTGAACTTCAACTTCAGCCGGAAAACATCAAAACTGGCTTTCAGCCGGAAATATCCAAAGCGATATTCCTTACAGAGTCTTGAAGAGACGTTTTGCGCGAAGATTATTTAAATTTTGAGCAGGTTGATTAAGTGAAAGTAATCACAACTTCAAGTCTTCTGAAGCTGTTGATAAAGACCAGAGAATCACCAGACATTGTCAAGTATCTAAGTCAAGCTACGATCAAGCTGAGGAGGAGTTTATCCGAAGATTTATTTCATTGAATGAACGAATTCTACACTTGAGGGGGAGTTTGGTTGAATATACTTTTGTGATGATGTTGAAGAGGTACTTCACACGATGAGGGGAGTTTGTTGATACCTGATCTGTGCGTCGTGTGAAGTATCGAGCTGCATCAAGTCAAGAACATGTTCAAGCCAAACTGTGATTGGACGAACCTAGTCCGAACCTGGAGTTCGGATCAGGGCGAACCTCAGGTTCGGCTGAGGTTCGGTGGGTCAGTATAAATACATGTTTGTAGAAGCATATTCTTATGCTACATTGTGTCTCGTGTATTGTATCTATGTGAGAGCATATGTGTGTGTGACTATGAGGGCAGTGGACCAGTTGGTCTTGCGTACCAAATGGTCCGCCCGGACCAGATGGTCCGGATGTGGTCCGTAGCTCATTTAGTCGTACCTATAAATAGGTAGCTTGTGTAGAGAGTTTAACACTTCTGAGAACGACTTGCCATATTCTACATTTCTGTGTGTGTTTCTGTGTGTGTACTCTCAAGGCTTATTAATACAAATTTCATTTGTATTTACTTGTTTGATCTCGTCTTCATCTCGTTATCACGTGATTAGCAAACGATCCATCGTTCCTTGCGTCTACAAGTGGTATCAGAGCTATCTGGTTCCATTTGCTGATCATATTTTGTGATTTTGGAGATTTTTAGAGAGAGAAAGTGTGGGGTTCTTACATTTTTCATCAAATTCTTCGAATTCCGAGTGTTTCTATGGTGAAAAATGATTTTGCGCACCTTCGTGATCCAAATTTCAGTCAAAAGCTGCAGAAATTCAAAATTTCAGGTTCAATCTACGTGAAACAGACTGGTCCGCCCGATGAACATTCTGGTCCGTCGTTTGGTCCGCTAGGCAATATTCATCGAGCTGGTCCGTGGCGGTTATCGCGTACCAGTGTAATCCGCTGAAAAATCTAGTCTATCGTATCAGTTTTGGTCTGCCGTACCACATCTGATCCACAGGTATATTCTGGTCCGCGTGTTATCAATCTGATCCGCTGGTCTAATCTGGTCCGCTGAGAAAAGTGTTCATCACTAAAACTGACGTAACTTGAGAACCGTAAAGAGTTACGGAACCCAATACCAGTCAAAACGTTTGTCTCGACAAGATCTAGGACTTATACCAGCCTATGGCTAGTACCGTCAAGTTTTGATCCACTAAATCCGCTTGGAAGACCTTCGTTTTTGAGTTCGAAGTTTTTGCAGTGTCATATTTCGGAAAATATGTCGGATTTTCAAGCATTTTCTGCGATTCAAAACACGATGCAAGCTATCATTAACTATGATAATGAAATAGGAACAAGTCAGAAAGTTCCGAAATTGCTCAAATTGGAAGATTATCATAGTTGGGTGAAACGATTCAATGCATATGTTGGTGCTAATGATGTTGATTTTTGGATATCTTACAATAATCTATACGAGTATCCAACAGGAACAAATGGAAGGCCAGTTTTGCAACAAAGTCTTACTGGTGAACAAAAGAAGGCATATAAAGCAGAACAAAAAGCGTATGGTGCTTTAACGATGGCATTACCTTCAGACTTATTACATCAGTTTTCTGCTTACACTTCAGCAAAAGAATCGTGGGATGCAATTCAGAAACGTTGTGAAGGAAATGATCAATTCAAGAAAAGCAAACAAAAGGTTCTAAAGAAAGAGTTCGAAAATTTTAAGCATTATCCAAATGAAAATATTTCAAAGCTTATCACTAGATTTTCACATTTATTAAGTGAAATGGCTTTAGTTGGCATCAAAAAGGAAGAAGCTGATTTGAAAGAGAAGTTATTAGAGGCATTACCTGAAAAATGGGAAAACTATGTGATGATGATTACTCATGATAAAGAGTATTCAGGGGTGTCATTCATCAATTTGATTGAGCAGATACAAGCAAGAGATATGGAGTTGAGTGTCAACAAGTCCATGCCTGCACAAGTACAGAATCCAGCTGCATATCGTGGTGAAAATGATTCTACGATAAATGCTAAAAAGTCAAACATTTTCAGTGAAGGTCATCCTACTGCATTTATTGCTGGAAAATCTGAGACTTATAGTTATTCTCCAGGTTGTACTCTTACATGTCCAAATCAATCATCAAATCCTAAAATTCCTGACAAGGCATCTGAGGATTTAGCTTCATTGCTGTCTGCATTTCTCTCATCGTCAAATGGTTCAATTTTTGGGAAAATTGGAGAAGCTGATTTGTTTACAAGTGATTTAGATGAATTGGATGATGATCAATTGAATGAGTTAGATTTACATTGGCAATTTGCTATGACTGTTGAAAGAGGAAAGAGATACATGAAGAAGCATGGTAAACAATCTTTTCTTCCAGGAGGAAAACTTAGATTGGATAAATCCAAAGTGAGGTGTTTCAAATGTTCACAGGTTGGACATTTTGCTCGTGAATGTAAAAATCCAAAAACATCCGTATCTTCGTCCTCAACAAACAATTCAAACTCGCAAGCCTTGATTTCACAAATGGATAAAGATTATGATTGGAATAAGGATATTGAAATAATGGACGAGAGACAGAAACAGTTGGCATTAAATGCTTTCCACAATCTAGAAAGTTCCACTTTTAAGTCTGATTCTAATTCAGCTTCTTTTTCCAAACCTGCTTTGGTTATGATAGTTCTCTAAATAAGTATGTCGAGTGGTATCCTGATGAATCTGCATTTATTGCTGAAGTTGTAAGGAAGGAGGTAAGTGATTCTAATTCAGAAACAAGTTCATGTGAAACAGTACTGAAAGATGGAGTTGCTGAACTTACAAAAGATTTACAAGAGAAATGTGAAGCATGTGTTGTTGCAAATGATAAATTTGAAACTTTGTTGAAAGATTATGGTTTGATAACTGAAGAACTCAAAGTTGTGATAGCTGCTTTGGAATGTTCAAAACAAAGATGTGCTGTTTTAGAAAAAGTCGATTCAGAGTTGGTGCAAGAAAAGGATAAATGGATTGCTGACTTTGAGAAAGAAAAGGCTGCTCATCTTGATGCAGTTCAAGATTTTGAGAATATATTTGAAAAGAGTTATCCTGTTTAACAAAGGTATAAAAAAGCAAATGCAATTGCTGTTGAAGCTGCAGATAAAATTTTAGAGCTTCAAGAAGAACTTTCAAAGCTTCGAGATGAAAATGTTCAGATGCGTGAAAAGAATGACATTTTAACAAAAGATGTTGCTTATTTTACTAAGAAGTGGGAGAAGGTTCATGCTGAGCTAATGGAGTTATGTGATACCAAAAGGCAACTGAAGACTGAATACAATGAATTATCAGATGACTTTATTGGTACTCAGAAAGATTTGTTGGCTGCTCATGTCAAAATATCTGAGTTAAACAGACACCTACAGAGGATTCAGGTTTGAAGAATTTAACTGACATGATGTCTCAGTTTATCAAGCAGAATGAGAAAACTTCACAACAAAACGATCAGAGGATTTTGCGGACTGAGCAGGACATAGTTGTGGTGGCCAAAGAGTTGAGTAATTTAGTAGCTCATATGCAAAATATGGAGAGGACCATGGGTCAACTTTCCAAATCGTTTTCTGAGAGAAAACCAGGAGGATTGCCAGGGCACACACAGTCATATCCTAAGCAATACGTGAATGCAATCTTTTACCTGAATGACAACACCACTCCAGATCCAGAATCGACGTTCAGTGCTGAGCCAGTTGATGAGGAGAGTGATGATGAGATAGACGAGGAGATTGAGGTAGAGGTTCCTGGGAAGGTGCAACCGAGGCTAAGCCCAGCAAGTACAGCACGGCTCGAGGAACCAGTAGTGGAGAAATATGTTCCCCGACCCTACATCCCTCATATTCCATATCCAGAGAGACTTAAGGAAGAGCAACAGGAGAAACATCACCAGGCTGTCATTCATTATATTGGAATTAAAGATCACCCACCCGACCCACCTTCAGTTATTATCAGTGTGGGGATGAAGCGAGTTCTAAAAAGAAGAAAAAGCCACCTCATTTAAAGAAAAAGGCTTCAAAGAGTGATAGGACGTGGTTAGTCGACGTGTACGCCATGTATTTGCGTGATAGAGACAAGGGAATTCAGCCCTCATTTGAGGAGTGGTGTGTGCACGGGTCGGATGCGAGCATATTCGGTAGCGAAGGAGGCCACATCTATGACCCCGGTTGACTTGATACGGGGGCGAGTCCGGCTGACGACTCGTTAATAAATTCAGCGCTTCCGGGAGGCAACCCGAGTACTTGGTTACTTTTGTTTTGCTTGTTTCATGTTTTATTTCTTTTTAGTAGCTTACGTTAGCTGTTAGATAGTTTGTTTACTTTAGTTGCATGTTTATTTTTCTTTTTTCCGCTTTATGCGTTTGTTTCAAGTTTTGCAGGGTTTTGGAAGCATGCCACTGTTGGAAATTGCAATTACTTATCATTTTGGCCATGCTTCGCGGGTTTGTAGGTAACACACAGTTTGTGGGTCGTTGGGTACTCAAGCTCCATTCCCGCGGTTCGCAAAATGTGTTTTCATGAAATTATTCAGGTTTGGATGATACGTGACCGTCACTTCATAAATGACAATCAACGATCCGTATCCGGGTTTTTTTTTTCTTGGGCTTGTTGCCTTTTGGTCAAAGTGAACCGTTCACTTCATAAATGACAAAAAAACAGTCTATTTTGACCAATTGTTACTTTTCTTTCTGGGTTGGTATTGATGTTGATTGGTGCTGTTGAGCAATTGGTTGCAAATTGGTATAACAGGTCTATTGATGCACACATTGCGAATCGTTTGGTACTAAATCTCCATTCCGGGCGGTTTGCATGTTTGTGTTGTAGGCTCTGTTGACTTTTGGTTAAATGTTGGCCGTTCACTTCATAAATAACAATCAAACGGCCCGCATTTGATCAATCGTCCAAGAACTCAAATTTTCAAATATCTTTTAAAAGTGCCAAATTTTGCAATCCGATCGCTTTTGTTTCAGTTTGGGTTTTGTTTTCTTCCAGATTCACCACGGGACCGCCAGCTACCTTGATTCACCAATTTAGTGATTTTCCGAGTTGTTTATTTTCATTTTGCATTCATTTGTTGACACACAACTTGAGATATTTGTGCTTTATTGATTTATATTTGTGATTGATATGATTTGGTTGTGCGTCGAGAGCTGTTTCATGATGCATATTTTGATTGTGGAGGATTTTTGGCATTTGTGGATTCAGCTCTGGCACCTGTTCAGTCAAGAGCTAATTCGATTCATCTTTCAGCATCCATACACTGGCACATGACACTGATAGGGGAGTATTTCAGTCCCCTTTCCCCTTTATTTTGTTTTGTTTAGCGTACATTAGGGACAATGTACGAATTAAGTGTGGGGATGGGGGTAAATTGAACTGAAATTGCTTAAAATTGTGAAAATTTTTCAAATTTTATCATCATATCCCCCTGTTTTTGGATGAAATTGAAATTTTTGCCTATCTTATTGCACATGGAAGTGGGCCCGTTGATGTAATTCGTGACGTTTTGCTCGCCTATGTATACGATGCTTGTCTCTAGTCAAAACCTTTTCTTCGAGTATCTTAAAAAAGTATTTCCAAGCAAGTGTTTTTCAAATAAAATCAATAAATGGAATGCTTTACTTAGTGAAACTATCGGATGGGGGATTGATAGCTTGCATCATATCGGTAGCCTTTATCCATCCGTTTCCGTGAGTTATTTGAGCCTAAATTGCATTATATGTTACATTATTTACTCACTTTCGTTTGGATGAGTGTTATGCCATCATATGCTTTCGTTTTAGAACTTGTGTTGTTTATACGCGTTGAGATCATGAACTAAAATTGGGCATAGAAATGATAGAGGCATTAGGATTACCCTTTTGATTTAGCCTTTTTCTTTGATCTTATCATTTTTCCTGCCCTAAAACATTATCCCTTAGAAAACCCGTTTGAGCCTTTTTTCCTTCTCGTTTGTTTTCCCCACTTTTTGACCTGTTTAGCCTTTGTTTAGCCATTATTTTGTTCTTAAACCCTTGTGTGAAGAATCCGGATTAGTTTTGGACTTTGTGTATATATTTATATATTGGTTAGTTTCATCAAGTCATATTTAGTTAAAAAAAAAATAGTGATTAAATGTGATTCTCCTAGTACTCAATCTCCATTCTAGGAATTCATATGAGATTGCAAAAAAAAAAAAAAAAAAAAAAAAAAGAAAGAAAGAAAAAAAAAAGAAAAAAAAAATTAAATAAAAGAAAAAAATGAAAAAAAAAATAGAATATTCTAGCTCATTATTGGAGGTCATAGACCTAAGATAAAGCTGAAAAAATAGAGTTTTTCTTAGTTTATGTTTTTGGGTCAAATTACCCGACTTTGAGTTATTTATGTAAATAGTTTTTCTTTTAGTTTGTTTATTAACTTTTCCGGATTTCTAAACACTTCGCCACTTTCACATTCCCATTCCATACCCTAAACCCTAGCCTAACATTACAACCCTTTTGAAAGTCCTCTTGATTTTTGTTCGGTTTTATATTATTTGGTGGAGATGTGA
This sequence comes from Deinandra increscens subsp. villosa, assembly GCA_039602395.1. NCBI lineage: Eukaryota > Viridiplantae > Streptophyta > Magnoliopsida > Asterales > Asteraceae > Deinandra > Deinandra increscens. Next base: position 75,339,012 of record JBCNJP010000027.1, read on the forward strand.
TTTCAATACAAGCTTATGACAATGGGGTGCATGTTTGGTCTTGAGTGATCCACTTATATCGATGATCTTTTTAATCATCTATCCACTAAATTTCACCGAGTTAAGTGATCATTGTGAGGGGTGTGATGCTTGTTTGATTGAACCTTGATGTGTGTCAAGCTAGTAAGCATTTCCATATTTTTAAATAAATGTCATAATTGCTTGTTGGATTGTCAATATTTTGGAAAGTGTAAATCTTGAGATTTGGGGATGCATATGGGCTTGAGTAGTTGCATTGGGTTAGGTGGACGTTGCGTCTTCAATTGGCTTGTTAAAGTGTTGCATGAGATTTTTGCTTGAGGGCAAGCAAAGCTTAAGTGTGGGGATATTTGATGCGTAGCATCTTTTGCATAAATTAAATAAATAAAAATCCCGCATTTAAATAAGTTTTTAAATTAAAATTATCAAAATTGGTGCTTAATTGTTTAATATTTGAATCATTGAGTTTTGATTGGGTTTTTAATTAATATTTGAGAAATATATAATTTTTACATTTAAATTGGGGTTTTAATGAGATTTTTAACATGGGATATTTATTGATGGATTTATTTGTTGAATTTTAGGTGGTTGGATGGTACGCGGTGATTTTAGAAGAATTATGGAAAAAAACGAGAGTTGAATCGGAGCTCGGATGTGAAAGTTATGAAGGAAATAAGAAAAAGAAAAAAAAAACGAACATAGATCAGCCTTGGCCCAGTCCATATCCTGTCTCAGCCCAGTAACCCAGCAGTGAACAGCCCAAGTCTCGGCCCAGTCCCCAAGCCCAGAAGCCAGGAGGCCCAGCGAGAATATCCAGCAGCGAAAAAAAAGAGAGAAAACTATGGAGGCCACGGGGATTAAACCCGTGACCTCTTTGTTAGCGAGCAGCGTACAAACCACCATGACAGCAGCAACTGATGTTTTATTTCTGGTTTACCAGTCTTTTATCAAGTTCTGCACCAGGCCCAGTTTCCAAATAGAAAAGACCTGATCGTTTCAGACCCTAATTTTCGGATATAAAATCCTGTCCAGCCGTCATTTTGCAGGCGAACCCCCTGATAAACCTCGAATAAAACTCTAAAACACTCCTAAACGATCTGGAAACTTGAAGGGGAGATTTAGGAGTCAAGAATCAAGCTTTTTGAAGAAAAAATAGAGATTTGGAGCTTGTTCGGGTTACCGGTTCATCTCCCTTCTTAATTTTTAGCTTTTTAATATTGTTCTTGATTATGATTGATGCCAAGATTGAATTTTTATTGTTATTAAACATGTTTCTTGGCTAATCATCTCATTTATCACTTGGATTGGATGAACTTAGACCTTGTTTGACTTTTTAATTTGACTTTTCAACATGAGATTGTGATTTTGCCTATTGATTCTGTTTTGAATGCTTGGAATGGTCATGTATGCTTGATTAACTTCTGTTAGTATCATGTGATGTGGGAAATTTGATTTGGATTGGAGAATTCCAACCAATTTGTTGAATTACTCATTATTAATCTTTGACTTTTTAAGTTTTTGGTTAATGCATGCTTAGGGGAACTTCTATATGATTATGTGATGCTAATTTGGGGCTGATCTTGTGTCCATTTGTGTGGGATTGAGTTGACCGATTCGTTTTACACACTAGGTGGTTGCTAGACATTGTTTGGTTAGTTAAAATGCTTGTGACCATAAGGTTTTGACTTGCTTATTCATGTTTAGCATTGCCTAGATTCTAGGTTTTCCAATCCAGAATCATTGCATGTTTTAGGACCCATTTAGGAAGATCTTTCTGGTGTGGCTCTCTATTTTATGTGTGTTTGGTCCGCTTTGACCGAGGCGATTAGACATTTGGGGCAATTTCACGTAGTTGCTATCTAGACCTTAATCTGTGACTGCCATAGTGATTTAGATGTGTCTATAGTCTTAGTCACCCTGGTTGTCATCATTCGTTGGATAGTTTTCATGTTTACTAGTGAGGTTGGAGTCAGATTTAGGTCTAAAGGATTCCTATCCGAGTGATATTTTTCTCTTATTGAATTTCCATAGTTTTCGTTAGTTGTCTGTTTAGTTTACTTAGCTTATTTCCATCCTGTTTCACAATTAGTTTTTCATCAATTATCATCGGTTAAATATTAGCAAAGATCCAGTATCAGGAGATTGCACACGCGTCCACAGATTGATATCCGGTTCTTACCAATACTGTACTGCATACGACGGGTTCACTGCCCTGGTGTGTAGTTTGGTCACTCGGTATTTACCATTTAAAACTTGACCGCACTTTTATATGTTCAAATCATACACATCAAGTTTTTGGCGCCGTTGCCGGGGACGCGTCAGATTCCGAGAAATATCCGAGCTAATAGTTTAACCACTTGTTTGCTTTATCTGTTTACTTGTTTTCGTTGCGTATTTTAGCTGTTAGTTAGTTTTTATTATTCTATGTTTCCTTTTCGTGTTAATTAGACTTTTAGGTTAGTTTTTTTTCGTTTTCTGTTTCTGTTTCGTTGTTTTTATCGCATTTCTGTTTGTTTATGCGCATACGTGGCCACCAGAGCCGATTCTCACCGTTATCTGTGTCACACCCCCAATTTAACCACTAACGGAGTTTATACCGTTAAAGGGGTGCGAGCAAACCAGGAACACAACCATTAGTTACAAATACTAAACGAATCAGAGTAAAGTCCAAACATTAATAATAAACACAGTTTAACAGTACGCAGCGGAAAACATTGTCTTTAGCACTAACCACGTGCTTTACATAAACGTTGTTTTAAATTCCCAATTTAGTTTAAACAAAAGCAAATGCCTTCTTGTGCCATGTCAACCTGCTCCGGATACTCCTCAGCGATCTGCAAAAGTTTAAACCACGCAAGTGTCAACCTAACGGTTGGTGAGTTCACAGTGGGCTTGTCACGCAGTGGCCCGGTCTCATAATCATAATCATGTCAACATATATATATGTAGTATTTCTTTGTGAAAAGCAATGCTTAGAAGTATCCAAAATCATAGTTCTGTGGTTTAGCAAAAGTATTGTCCGTAACATACGTTATCGGGTATGAACTAGTTTTGTACAGTTAAAGTGCTCAACCGATATCGCGGGTAGCTAATCCGTTGTTCCATGCACTAAGGAAGTTTGTACCAAAGCTGACTAATATTGTAGTGGCCGTGCCATCACGTTTTGCGGACCTACGTCATCGCGGATTTGCCTCCCCCGTGTCCTCTCGGGATCACGGTCAGATAGGCTGATATTGTACCTCCGTGCACTCCCCGTGCCACGGGGCGGAGTTTGTCAAACTCCAGTAGATCTACCCAACATCCCCTCGCTTTACAATTAATGGTACAATTTAGTTGAGGACTTTTAAGTTTCAAGGCATCCTTAGAAATCATGTGATATCATGTGGTTTAGACTTTAACCTACGCTAGCCATATTAAAATGGTTTACCAGATTCTCATGAATCTCAAAAGTGTTTTCAGTTTCGTTTCAGAAATAGTTGTTTAAGAAATTCGCAAGTGCTTCCCATAAAGCATTTCAAGTTCATCAAGTGGGTGCCGAGCACTCCTAGGTTTTCAATTTCATCAGGGAGGTGCATAGCACTCTCGAGGTTGTCAACATTATTTTTCATTTAGTTATTCGGTGTGACCCAAACGGGTTCACGGTAATTGGGTTAGTGACACTCACCTTTGGTTGCACTGCTACACTTGCTAATAATCCTAGTATTGCTTATCGAAGACCTATGAACACGTTTAGGTCTTAAGTATTAGTTTTGTGTATAATCTTTACTTAACGTCACTATGGCCCATAACATAGCACGTTGGAACTACGAATCGACATACCGACACACGACACCGATGGTTGATCATAAACAAGGGTTCATATACATCAGAAATCAAAGCATGTATCATCATAGCATAATCATGTAAGTCATGGCATAACATTCAAGTGAATTGCACAAGTTTGGATTTAGGTCTGGTCACAGTTTCGCTAGTATAGATTCGCTAGGCAGTTTCGCTGTGTGCACGGGCAGCACTTTCGCTAGGCAATACCCGATGACACAGTTTCGCTAGGCTAGTTTCGCCCGAAACTGTTGGCACAGTTTCGCTAGCCTAGTTTCGCCCGAAACTGGTTTGAACTTTCGTTCAGGAAATTTCGCCCGGTAGTTTCGTTCGGACAGGTCTGGTTGGTTTACCCGGCGACACTACAGTTTCGCTACATAGTGTCGCTGGATGAAGATATACATAATTTCGCTACATAGTTTCGCCCAGAGAACATGCTAGTTTCGCTGGTCGTGAAAAACACATAAATCAGCCTAAAAATCAATCTAACAGCTTCCATATTTCATGTAATTCAATATCTAGCATGCATAATCATTTACCAACATCAATCAAGTTATAACACCTTAAACATGGGTTTTCACATTCAAAACACCAAAAACACATTTTAGACCTAAAATGACCTAAATAGCATAAATCTTCATTATGGTTTGATTTCAAACGTAAAGTTACTGACTTTATGGTAGATCTAGCATTCCTAAGCAACATATCAAGAGATCAGGTGATTCCATAGAGGTTTAAGCATGCTTTTTAAGAAAACACATAAAGAACACATAAAAATGGTTTTGGGAGACTCACGATTCGATCTAGGATCCGAATGGATGTTGTCTTGAGGCTGGGATCACGTCGGCTTGTGGTGATTCTTGGCTGACCAGAAGTTCCAGGAGAGTGTGTGTGTGTTTTGAGTAAATGGTGCAAAATGGGATCTCTAGGGTTTTATGTTAATATATAACAGGGGCTAGTTTCGCTGGCTAGTTTCGCTGGCCAAGCGAAACTGATTCTGTAGGTCAAAGGTTAAGCTAGCCGGGCGACACTATAGTTTCGCCCGGTAGTTTCGCTGGAACCCAAAAGTGACCAATTTACATTCTAAGCAAGATAAGCACGGTTCATGAATTTCACGCAATTACACAATTAATCAACAAACATGTTGCACATACTTCCTCATAGAGACAATTCAATAAATAAACACATATGGACGGGTTCGGTGATCAACCAAAGGTCGTGGACGTATTCGGCCTAGTTAAGCATTAGTTACTAAGTTAATACTTATAACGTAACTAACGGAGATTGTCTAACGGAAGTAAACCTTGAAATTCTCGGATGTCACAATCTGAGCCAGAAGTAGTTTTCCATCACCTTCGTCGCGTGCAACGAGCATTACCAATGGCGAATCCACCAGACAGACGTACACTTGCCGATTACGCGCGTCCTAACATTGATGGGATGTTACCAGTGTCACCCGACCACCTGTTGAAGCTCAAAGCTTCCAAATCCAGCCTCAGACCATTACCATGATTCTTAACTATGTTCAATTCGATGGGTTCCCCAATGACGACCCAATGACTCATATCGCGAACTTCCTCGAAGTTTGTGACACTTTCAAACTCAATGGGGTCCCACCTGATGCCATTAAATTGCGACTTTTCCCATTTTCCCTTCGCGGCGCAGCCAAGGCGTGGCTTCACTCCCTCCCAGCCGGATCCATCACGACATGGGTTTTTTTGACGCAAAAATTCATTTCAAAGTATTTCCCTCCATCGAAAGTTGCTATGTTTCGAAACAAAATACATTCTTTCTTTCAGGAGGATACTGAGAGCTTATACGAGGCGTGGGAGAGATTTAGAGAGTTGTTGAGAAAATGTCCATCCCATGGCATTGAGCTACACCAGCAGATACAGATTTTCTACAGCGGTTTACATCCACTCACACGACATACGGTCGACACGTCAGCTGGTGGGACATTAAGCAGTAAAACGCCCGAGGAGGCGCACGAGTTACTTGAGGAGCTTGCCTTAAACGATTATCAGTGGTCGAGCACGCTGAGTAAGCCAAACCAACAGAGAGGAGTACTCCAGGTTGACCCTATTACAGCTCTATCCATGCAGGTCGAGGCGTTATCGAAGAAAATAGCCAAAATGCAGGTGATGGAGCAACAGGTGAAGTATTGCGAGCTGTGCTCAGGATCCCACGACATTACACGTTGTCCTATCGGGGGTAGCACCGATTTTGTCGAGCAGGTCGACTACATGGCCGACCAGGCCCATCCACCACCCAAAACGTATAACTACAATCAGGGGTGGCAGAACAACCAAAATTTCAGCTCGAACATGCCTTACTTTCAGTCGAGACCGCCACCGAGGCAACATGGTTTCTATGACCCAGAGGTTGGCAAACAGACACCTACAGAGGATTCAGGTTTGAAGAATTTAACTGACATGATGTCTCCGTTTATCAAGCAGAATGAGAAAACTTCACAACAAAATGATTAGAGGATTTTGCGGACTGAGCAGGACATAGTTGTGGTGGCCAAAGAGTTGAGTAATTTAGCAGCTCATATGCAAAATATGGAGAGGACCATGGGTCAACTTTCCAAATCGTTTTCTGAGAGAAAACCAGGAGGATTGCCAGGGCACACACAGTCATATCCTAAGCAATACGTGAATGCAATCTTTTACCTGAATGACAACACCACTCCAGATCCAGAATCGACGTTCAGTGCTGAGACAGTTGATGAGGAGAGTGATGATGAGATAGACGAGGAGATTGAGGTAGAGGTTCCTGGGAAGGTGCAACCGAGGCTAAGCCCAGCAAGTACAGCACGACTCGAGGAACTAGTAGTGGAGAAATATGTTCCCCGACCCTACATCCCTCATATTCCATATCCAGAGAGACTTAGGGAAGAGCAACAGGAGAAACATCACCAGGTTGTCATTCATTATATTGGAATTAAAGATCACCCACCCGACCCACCTTCAGTTATTATCAAGTCGACTAAATCATTGCAGGGCCAACAAAAGAAGAAGTTTGGGGATGAAGCGAGTTCTAAAAAGAAGAAAAAGCCACCTCATTTAAAGAAAAAGGCTTCAAAGAGTGATAGGACGTGGTTAGTCGACGTGTACGCCATGTATTTGCATGATAGAGACAAGGGATTTCAGCCCTTATTTGAGGAGTGGTGCGTGCATGGGTCGGATGCGAGCATATTCGGTAGCGAAGGAGGCCACATCTATGACCCCGGTTGACTTGATACGGGGGCGAGTCCGGCTGACGACTCGTTAATAAATTCAGCGCTTCCGGGAGGAAACCCGAGTACTTGGTTACTTTTGTTTTGCTTGTTTCATGTTTTATTTCTTTTTAGTAGCTTACGTTAGCTGTTAGGTAGTTTGTTTACTTTAGTTGCATGTTTTTTCTTTTTTCCGCTTTATGCGTTTGTTTCAAGTTTTGCAGGGTTTTGGAAGCATGCCACTGTTGGAAATTGCAATTACTTATCATTTTGGCCATGCTTCGCGGGTTTGTAGGTAACACACAGTTTGTGGGTCGTTGGGTACTCAAGCTCCATTCCCGCGGTTCGCAAAATGTGTTTTCATGAAATTATTCAGGTTTGGATGATACGTGACCGTCACTTCATAAATGACAATCAACGGTCCGTATCCGGGTTTTTTTTTTCTTGGGCTTGTTGACTTTTGGTCAAAGTGAACCGTTCACTTCATAAATGACAAACAAACAGTCTATTTTGACCAATTGTTACTTTTCTTTCTGGGTTGGTATTGATGTTGATTGGTGCTGTTGAGCAATTGGTTGCAAATTGGTATAACAGGTCTATTGATGCACACATTGCGAATCGTTTGGTACTAAATCTCCATTCCGGGCGGTTTGCATGTTTGTGTTGTAGGCTCTGTTGACTTTTGGTTAAATGTTGGCCGTTCACTTCATAAATAACAATCAAACGGCCCGCATTTGACCAATCGTCCAAGAACTCAAATTTTCAAATATCTTTTAAAAGTGCCAAATTTTGCAATCCGATCGCTTTTGTTTCAGTTTGGGTTTTGTTTTCTTCCAGATTCTGTTAGAGCATATTCCTATGCTAGCGTGTGTCTCGTGTATTGTATCTAATCTAGAGCATCTGTGTGAGTTTTATAGTCACTGGCCGTACCAGATGCACCGCCGGACCAGATGATCCGGGCGGACCAGATGGTCCGCAGCTGGTACGCTGGCCTGTTACTAAGTGACTATAAATAGCTTGTTAGAGAGAGTGTTTAGTAGTTCTGTCATTTCATATCTCTTAACTATGTGTTCTTAAGGTGTTTTCTCTCTCTACATTGTATTCTCTAAGTGAATCAATAAAGCAAAACTTTATTTACTTTCTCGTTGTTATCCGATTACCGAATCATGCTGTAGTAAGATCGTCTCAGTGGTTTACAAGTGGTACCAGAGCAATCCAGGTTGCTCTACTGCTGTGATTTGGTAAGTTTTTCGGATTCTAGAGAGAGAAAGTTTGGGTTTGTTTATTTTTCATCAAGTTTTCATAATTCTGAGTGATTCTGAGAATAAAAATGATTTCTGGATGTTCCTGGAGTGTTTTCGCATCATACTGATTCTGTTTCTAGCTTTAATTGTCGAAATCTGTGAAAATCAGTCGATTTTAGTTCGAATTGCTTCTGGTCCGCTGGTTGAAACTTTGATCCGGAGTTTGATCCGCCCCAGCAACCTTCATCAGCTGATCCGCGGCAGTTACAGCGTATCAGTGTGATCCGCTGAAACATTTGATCCGCCGTACCAGTTTTGATCCGCCGTATCAAAATCTGATCCGCTAGTGCAAGTCTGATCCGTCTGGTTAATTTGATCCGGAACTGGTCCGCTGATAGTATTTTGATCCGCCGATTTGTGTTGGTCCGCTGGCAGAATAGTGACATTCACTAAAACTGACGTAACTTGCAAACCGTTTGGAGTTACGGAACCCAATACCAGTCAAAACGTTCGTCTTTCTGAGGTCTGTACCCTCCACTTTGACCCCCAAAATCCGCTTGGAAGACCCTTATTTTTGAGATCAAAGTTTTGGAGTTTAAGGTTTAACATCAAAATGAGTGATTTCTATGCAATGACTGCTGCTCAAACATCAATGCAAGCCATGTTGAACTATGATAATGAGATAGGAACAACTCAAAAGGTTCCTAAATTGCTAAGGCTTGAAGATTATCACAATTGGAGAAGTCGGTTTGAATCTTACATTTATGCGCAAGATGTTGAGAGTTGGATTCCAATTGAGAAAGAATATGAATATCCGATGATAAGTCCCAACAAACCAAAGATGATTAGTAGTTTCGATGCTGATGAACGAAAATTGTTTTCTCAAGAAAAGAAAACATATAGCTATATTACAATGGCCTTACCAAAAGATCTAATGCATCAATTTAAGCAATATACAACGGCTAAGGAATTGTGGGATGCTATAGAAGAGAGATGTACGGGTAATGATCAATACAAAAATACTCGAAAGAAAGTTTTGAAGAAAGAGTTTGATAATTTCGGGAATTGCGAGAATGAGAAAATTCCAGATTTGATTGCTCGGTTTTCACATTTGATAAATGAACTTGATGTTGTAGGCGTCAAGAAAGATAGTGATGAGTTGAAAGAGAAAATTCTGGAAGCATTACCAGAAAAATGGGAAAATTATGTGATGATGTTGACAAATGATCCAAATTATTCAAATTGGACATTCAACCAAATAACTAGCAAATTACAAGCTCGTGAGATGGAATTGTTGGTGAAGAAATCTACACATCCTACAGTTCAAAATCCTGAATTGTACTTTGGGGAAAATAACGCTAATGTTCCTGGAGTGTTTTCGCATCATACTGATTCTGTTTCTAGCTTTAATTGTCGAAATCTGTGAAAATCAGTCGATTTTAGTTCGAATTGCTTCTGGTCCGCTGGTTGAAACTTTGATCCGGAGTTTGATCCGCCCCAGCAACCTTCATCAGCTGATCCGCGGCAGTTACAGCGTATCAGTGTGATCCGCTGAAACATTTGATCCGCCGTACCAGTTTTGATCCGCCGTATCAAAATCTGATCCGCTAGTGCAAGTCTGATCCGTCTGGTTAATTTGATCCGGAACTGGTCCGCTGATAGTATTTTGATCCGCCGATTTGTGTTGGTCCGCTGGCAGAATAGTGACATTCACTAAAACTGACGTAACTTGCAAACCGTTTGGAGTTACGGAACCCAATACCAGTCAAAACGTTCGTCTTTCTGAGGTCTGTACCCTCCACTTTGACCCCCAAAATCCGCTTGGAAGACCCTTATTTTTGAGATCAAAGTTTTGGAGTTTAAGGTTTAACATCAAAATGAGTGATTTCTATGCAATGACTGCTGCTCAAACATCAATGCAAGCCATGTTGAACTATGATAATGAGATAGGAACAACTCAAAAGGTTCCTAAATTGCTAAGGCTTGAAGATTATCACAATTGGAGAAGTCGGTTTGAATCTTACATTTATGCGCAAGATGTTGAGAGTTGGATTCCAATTGAGAAAGAATATGAATATCCGATGATAAGTCCCAACAAACCAAAGATGATTAGTAGTTTCGATGCTGATGAACGAAAATTGTTTTCTCAAGAAAAGAAAACATATAGCTATATTACAATGGCCTTACCAAAAGATCTAATGCATCAATTTAAGCAATATACAACGGCTAAGGAATTGTGGGATGCTATAGAAGAGAGATGTACGGGTAATGATCAATACAAAAATACTCGAAAGAAAGTTTTGAAGAAAGAGTTTGATAATTTCAGGAATTGCGAGAATGAGAAAATTCCAGATTTGATTGCTCGGTTTTCACATTTGATAAATGAACTTGATGTTGTAGGCGTCAAGAAAGATAGTGATGAGTTGAAAGAGAAAATTCTGGAAGCATTACCAGAAAAATGGGAAAATTATGTGATGATGTTGACAAATGATCCAAATTATTCAAATTGGACATTCAACCAAATAACTAGCAAATTACAAGCTCGTGAGATGGAATTGTTGGTGAAGAAATCTACACATCCTACAGTTCAAAATCCTGAATTGTACTTTGGGGAAAATAACGCTACTGTTCATGCAAAGGCAAAGTCACATGCTATTTCTAGCAGTATATACCGCCGGTAACAGCTTTTCTTGCTGGATATACTGAAAATCCTGGTTATTCTCCAGGATGTCGTTTTACCATTCCAGATAAATCATCAAACAATTCTCATCCTGCTCAATCAACTGAAGAGTTGGCTGCATTATTATCTGCCTTTATATCTTCATCGTCTGGATCGATTTTTGGTCAAGTTAGTGATGCTGGTTTAAGTGGAACTGAGTTAGAACAGCTGGATGATGATCAATTAGCTGAATTAGATCTGCATTGGCAATTTGCAATGATGGTTGAAAAAGGAAGACGATTTATCAAGAAACATGGAAAGAATTCTTTTGTTCCAGGAAATAGAAAATTGGGTTTGGATAAATCTAAAGTAAAGTGTTACAATTGTTCCAAGGTTGGACATTTTGCTCGTGAGTGTTCTCAATCATCATCTGATAAGAGTAAATCTGATAAGACTGATGCAAAAGCTATGATGGCTCAAGCTCAAGCAGATAAAGAATTTGATGAATGGTGTGACATCCGAGAATTTCAAGGTTTACTTCCGTTAGACAATTCCGTTAGTTACGTTATAAGTATTAACTTAGTAACTAATGCTCAGCTAGGCCGAATACGTCCACGTCCTTTGGTTGATCACCGAACCAGTCCATATGTGTTATGTGTTTAACTATTTATTGTCATTATGTGCAAAGTGATTTAAATACATGATTTAGTACTATGAATAGCATGACAATTTATGAATCGTGTTTATCTTGCTTAAAATGTGAAACTGACCACTTTTGGGTAACCAACGAAACTACCGGGCGAAACTATAATGTCGCCCGGCAGTCTATCGGCTTACTCGTGATCAGAGCCAGTTTCGCTAGGCCAGCGAAACTGCCAGCGAAACTAGCCTCTGATATAAATAATCTTAATAAACCCTAGCTCACCTATTTGCCTCATTTACACAAAAACACACACACTCTTCTCTGGAGATCTGGTCAGCCGAAAACCATCAAGAAAACCAAGATCTCAGCCTCAAGACAACATCCATTCGATTCCTTGATCGAATCGTGAGTCCCAAAACCTTCCTTTATGCCATTTCTATGTGTTTTCTATGTGTTTCTTCATAAAGCATGCTTAAACCTTCATGATATTGTTAGATCTTCTGTAGGAATGCTTAGGAATGCTAGATCTACCATAAAGTTGATAACTTTACGTGTAAAACTGATCCATGATAAAGATTTATGCTATTTAGGTCATTTTAGGGTTTTGAATGTATTTTGGTGATTTGATGATGAAAATGCATGTTTAAGGTGTTAAAGCTTACTGATTTATGTTGGTAAATGGTTATGCATGCTAGATAATGAATTACATGTAATATGGAAGCTGTTAGATTGATTTTTAGGCTGATTTATGTGTTTTTCGCGACCAGCGAAACTGTCATGTTCTCTGGGCGAAACTGTCCAGCGAAATTATGCATATCTTCAACCAGCGACACTATGGAGCGAAACTGTAGTGTCGCCGGGTAAACCAACCAGACCAGCTCGAGCGAATCTACCGAGCGAAATTCCCTGAACGAAAGTTCAAACCAGTTTCGGGCGAAACTAGGCTAGCGAAACTGTGCCAACAGTTTCGAGCGAAACTAGCCTAGCGAAACTGTGTCATCGGGTATTGCCTAGCGAAAGTGCTGCCCGTGCACACAGCGAAACTGCCTAGCGAAACTGCTAGCGAAACTGAGACCAGAATCCAAACTTGTGCAAATTTGCTTGAATGTTATGCCATGACTCACATGATTATGCTATGATGAAACATGCTATGATTTCTGTAATATGTGAACCCTTGTTTATGATCAACCATCGGTGTCGTGTGTCGTTATGTCGTGTCGTAGTTCCAACGTGCTATGTTATGGGCCATAGTGACGTTAAGTAAAGATTAGACACAAAACTAATACTTAAGACCTAAACGTGTTCATAGGTTTTCGATAAGCAAACAATACTTGGATTATATAGCAAGTGTAGCAGTGCAACCCAAGGTGAGTGTCACTAACCCGTTTACTGTGAGCCCGTTTGGGACACACTGAATAACTTAATGGAGAAACAATGCTGACAACCTTACGAGTGCTATGCACCACTCTGATGAAACTTGAAAACTTAGAATGCTATGCATCTACTTGATGAACTTGAAGTGTTTTATGGGAAGCACTTGTGTAATACTTAAACAACTAATTTTAAAACGAAACTGAAAAATGTTTTCGGGATTCATAAGAACCCCAAAGTAAACCGTTTTAATATGGCTAGTGTAGGTTAAAGTCTAAACCACATGATATCACATGATTTCTAAGGATTGCCTTTTTAACTGAAAAAGTCCTCAACTTAATTGTGCCATTAATTGTAAAGCGAGGGGATGTTGGGTAGATCTACTGGAGTTTGACAAACTCCGCCTCGTGACACTGGAGGTGCACGGAGGTACAATATCAGCCTATCTGACCGTGATCCCGAGAGGACACGGGGGAGGCAAAGCCGCGATGACGAATGTCCGCAAAACAAAATGGCTGAAGGCTCTGCCTCTACTATACTTAATCGTCAGCTTTGGTACAAACTTCCTTAGTGCATGGAAACAACGGATTAGCTACCCGCGATATCGGTTGACCGCTTTAACTTTACTTAACTAGTGCATATTAGGTAATACATCACTTGGTAATGTTTATAAAACTAATACTTATTACATGTTGACGAATATGATTATGAGACCGGGCCAATGCATGACATGCCCACTGTGAACTCACCAACCGTTAGGTTGACACTTGTGTGGTTTTCACTTTTGCAGATCGTTGAAGAGTATCCACTGGAGGTTGGCATGGCACAAGAAGATATTTACTTCTATTAAACTAAATTTGAGAATTTGAATTTGAAACAAAGATTTGTAAAGCACGTGGTTAGTGCTAAGATACTTATGTTTTTACTCCGCTGCGTAACTTTTGAAACTGTTTGAAATGAATGTTTTGGACTTTACTCTGATTCGTTTAGTATTTGTAACTAATGGTTGTGGTCCTGGTTTAGCTCGCACCCCTTAACGGTATAAACTCCGTTAGTGGTTAATTTGGGGGTGTGACAGATTGGTATCAGAGCCATAAGTTGCAGAGAACTGGAATCATTATGAAAACGATTTGGAAACTGCAACTTGAAAAACCTTAGTTACAGACGAACAAACAAATTCTCAAAACCAAAATAATTACGTGCCAACCTGGGATACTCGCTCTGCTGTGTAAGAAAAAGCTTAGTACGTGTGTATATATATATATAGGTATAAATATATATATGGACCGTGTCTAGGAAGTCTAACGAAAAACCTTAGGAAAATTTTCACACACGAATACGAAACGCGAACGCTGATGCGCACACAATTCCGGGGGAAAGCGACAACGAAACGATGCTACACGCTACGTCCTGATTTCTACTACGATGACTACGCCGACGGTGACTTTTATGGGAAAGCCGACTTTCGACGATAGCTATTTACGACTTACGACGTTCTCCGACGACGCCTCGATCTTGCACGAAAATTTTTCTGGACTAATAGAGGGATAACGGGAAATTGCTAATATACACATTATGGGATGTGTATAGAATATAACTATGATTGAACACTGGCTACTTAAACTGTCCAGAAAATGTCGGAAGGAGATGGAAGAAACAACATTACCCTAACACCTGCAGAACTACAAGCAATGATAAACGCACACGTACAAGCCGCAGTGGCAGCCGTCCATGCTACAATCGCCGCACAGCAAGCCATTCATTTGGCTCATCAGCTTACTAAACAGGAGAATGAGGGAGGTACACTTCCTGCAAAAGCCTCTGAGAAGATTGCCTTAAGTAACAAGAGAAAGGCTGATGAAGAAACTCCTGGAAACTCAATGAACAATCGGAGTGTTGGAAACAAAAGGCCTGGGAACAGCAGTGGTAACAACCGCCAAGGTGGAAATGGAAACTACAAGGGCAAACTGCCCAGGTGCAACAAGTGTGGGAAGCATCACACCGGTATCTGCAGAATGAGTTTGAACTGCGAGAGATGTGGCAAGAAAGGCCATGAGGCAAAAGACTGTTGGACGATGTTACCTAAGCCACAAAACCTCCCAAGGCGAAACAACAGCAACAACCGTAACAACAACAATGAAGCTCCCAGAGGAAATGGCAACGGAAGTGGAAACGACAGAGGAAGAGCTTTCGTCATGGGTCAAGAAGAAGCTCGCAACGACGCCGACGTGATTAACGGTAAATTCATCCTTAATGGTTTCTTTGCTACTGTATTGTTTAATTCTGGTGCTGAAAGAAGTTTTATATCCACTAAATTTGCTAAGTTGATTAATGCTAAACCGATTGCCTTAGACGCTAAGTATGTGGTAGGGCTAGCAAATGGTAAACTTCATGATACGACTCAGGTAGTTAAGGACTGTAAGTTAGAACTAGCTGGCCATACATTAGGAATCGACCTTATGCCCTTCCCGATTGGTAGTTTTGATGTTATAGTAGGAATGGATTGGTTATCTGAGAATCGAGCTGAAATCTTGTGTAAGGAAAAAGTGGTTCGTATCCCACTCGAAGGAGGAGAAGTGTTAACAGTTCAAGGTGAAAAAGGTGGAACAGTCACCGGTATTATTTCGTTTCTCAAAGCTCAAAAGTGCCTTCGTAAAGGTCACTTCGCGATCCTTGCAAACGTCACCGATTCGACACTTCCCGAGCGCAGAATCGACGATTACCCGATGGTCCGCGACTTCCAAGATGTATTTCCTGAAGATCTGCCTGGTCTGCCTCCATTTCGACAAGTTGAGTTTGGAATCGACTTAACTCCTGGAGCCGCTCCGATTGCACGCGCACCCTACCGTTTGGCAGTAAGTGAACTCAACGAACTCTCCTCACAACTTCAAGAGCTACTCGACAAAGGGTTCATTCGTCCAAGTTCGTCTCCGTGGGGAGCTCCGGTATTGTTTGTTAAGAAGAAGGATGGAACGTTCCGAATGTGTATTGACTACCGAGAGCTTAACAAAGTTACGATCAAGAATCGGTATCCACTTCCTCGAATCGACGATCTCTTCGACCAGCTACCAGGTTCAAGTTACTTCTCAAAGATTGATCTACGGTCTGGATATCACCAACTTCGTGTACGTGATGAGGATGTACCCAAGACTGCTTTTAGAACTCGCTATGGTCATTACGAGTTTTTGGTTATGCCGTTTGGGCTGACTAATGCGCCTGCTGTATTTATGGATCTGATGAAGCGAGTGTGCAAGCCGTACCTCGATAAGTTTGTGATCGTTTTCATTGATGATATTTTGATCTACTCCAAGACGAAGGAAGAACACGAGGAGCATCTGCGACTAATTTTAGAATTACTCCGTAAGGAACAGCTTTATGCTAAGTTTTCGAAGTGCGATTTTTGGATTCGCGAAGTCCAGTTTCTTGGGCACATTGTCGATCAGGAATGGAATTCACGTCGACCCAGCTAAAGTGGAAGCTATCAAGAATTGGCCTACTCCAAGGGCGCCGACCGAAATCCGACAATTTTTGGGACTTGCCGGATATTACCGAAGATTCATTAAGGGTTTCTCGCAATTGGCTCAACCCTTAACGGCTTTAACGCACAAAGGAGTGCAATACAGATGGGGTGAAAAAGAAGAACGTGCGTTTCAAACTCTTAAAGATATGTTATGTTCAGCTCCAATTCTCGCGTTACCCGATGGGATTGACGACTTTGTGGTTTACTGTGATGCATCAATCCAAGGACTCGGTTGTGTGTTGATGCAACGGGACAGAGTGATTGCCTATGGGTCCAGGCAACTGAAGGACACTGAGAAAAATTATACAACGCATGATTTGGAATTGGGAGCCGTTGTTCATGCACTCAAGATTTGGAGACATTACCTCTACGGAACAAAGTGCACAATATTTACCGATCACAAAAGCTTACAGCACATCTTTAATCAGAAGGATCTTAACATGCGACAACGACGGTGGGTCGAGCTACTGAATGACTATGACTTAGCAATTAAGTATCACCCGGGAAAAGCCAATGTTGTGGCTGATGCACTAAGTCGGAAAGGAGTACGAAAAGCCTCGACGAGTACGAGCGCTGCAACTTACCATCCACACGGGATTGCCGGATCGGATCCGCGATGCCCAACAAGAAGCTTTAAAAGAAGAAAACTTCGCAGCTGAAGCACTGCGAGGGGTAGATGGTAACTCTGAAATTAAACTCGACGGACTCAGGTATTATAATGATAGAATTTGGGTTCCCTTACTTGGAAATCTTCGTGAGCTCGTGATGGACGAGGCTCACAAGTCAAGGTATTCGGTGCACCCTGGATCGGATAAAATGTACCAAGATTTGAAGGGTTTGTATTGGTGGCCGAATATGAAAGCCGACATTGCTCGATATGTGGCTAAGTGTTTAACGTGCTCAAGAGTTAAGATCGAGTACCAAAAGCCTTCTGGGCTATTGCAACAACCAAAGATCCCAGAATGGAAATGGGAGGATATCTCCATGGATTTTGTAACGGGATTACCTCATCGATCGAATCGACCGGATGCGATTTGGGTTATCATCGATCGATTAACCAAATCTGCACACTTCATTCCAATGAAAGAAACTGATAATATGGATAAGTTAACCAAGCTGTACATTGACCGAATTGTGGCACGTCATGGAGTGCCTAAGACTATTATCTCCGATAGAGATCCTCGATTTACTTCCCGACTATGGTAATCTATGCAAGAAGCATTGGGAACCAGACTGGATATGAGTACAGCCTATCACCCGCAGACCGATGGTCAGACGGAAAGAACTATTCAGACTCTAGAAGACATGCTCCGAGCTTGCGTTCTCGACTTCGGTAAAGACTGGGAGGCTCATCTTCCGTTGGTGGAGTTCTCCTACAACAACAGTTATCATTCAAGTATCGGTGCAGCGCCTTTTGAAGCTCTTTATGGCAGAAAATGCAGATCGCCCGTGTGTTGGGCTGAAACGGGTGAGAAAGGACTCACTGGGCCGGAAATTATTCATGATACCACAGAACAAATTATACAAATCAGAAAACGGATAGCCGCAGCACGTGACAGACAAAAGAGCTATGCCGACAAACGCCGTAAACCTTTGAAGTTCGAGGTAGGCGACAAGGTGCTATTGAAGGTATCTCCCTGGAAAGGTGTGATACGCTTCGGAAAGCGTGGAAAGCTAAATCCTCGCTATATCGGTCCATTTGAAATCATCGGAGAAGTAGGCCCGGTGGCCTACCGATTACAACTCCCTGCAGAACTCGATGGAGTTCACAACGTGTTTCACGTTTCGAACCTAAAGAAATGTCTGGCTGAAGACACCGAAATAATTCCGTTGGAGGAATTGGAAATTGATGAACATCTGAGATTTATCGAGCAACCAGTGGAAATCATGGGACGCGAGGAGAAAGCCCTCAAACGTAGCAAGATTCCGATCGTCAAGGTTCGATGGAACTCAAAACGTGGACCAGAATATACTTGGGAACGAGAGGATCAGATGAAGAAAAAGTATCCTCACTTGTTCGAGCAAACGTCCACAAATACTCAAAGTATAATTTAATTTTGGGGACCAAAATTCCTGTAACAGGAGGAGGATGTGACGACCCTAAAACTTTTGCTTTCTTTCCCTAGCAAATATAGCAACGACGACAGCTGAGGCTGCGAACGCTACGACGCAAGAATAATTTTCGGGACGAAAATTCCAATTACAAGGGGATGATGTGACATCCGAGAATTTCAAGGTTTACTTCCGTTAGACAATTCCGTTAGTTACGTTATAAGTATTAACTTAGTAACTAATGCTCAGCTAGGCCGAATACGTCCACGTCCTTTGGTTGATCACCGAACCCGTCCATATGTGTTATGTGTTTAACTATTTATTGTCATTATGTGCAAAGTGATTTAAATACATGATTTAGTACTATGAATAGCATGACAATTTATGAATCGTGTTTATCTTGCTTAAAATGTGAAACTGACCACTTTTGGGTAACCAGCGAAACTACCGGGCGAAACTATAATGTCGCCCGGCAGTCTATCGGCTTACTCGTGATCAGAGCCAGTTTCGCTAGGCCAGCGAAACTGCCAGCGAAACTAGCCTCTGATATAAATAATCTTAATAAACCCTAGGTCACCTATTTGCCTCATTTACACAAAAACACACACACTCTTCTCTGGAGATCTGGTCAGCCGAAAACCATCAAGAAAACCAAGATCTCAGCCTCAAGACAACATCCATTCGATTCCTTGATCGAATCGTGAGTCCCAAAACCTTCCTTTATGCCATTTCTATGTGTTTTCTATGTGTTTCTTCATAAAGCATGCTTAAACCTTCATGATATTGTTAGATCTTCTGTAGGAATGCTTAGGAATGCTAGATCTACCATAAAGTTGATAACTTTACGTGTAAAACTGATCCATGATAAAGATTTATGCTATTTAGGTCATTTTAGGGTTTTGAATGTATTTTGGTGATTTGATGATGAAAATGCATGTTTAAGGTGTTAAAGCTTACTGATTTATGTTGGTAAATGGTTATGCATGCTAGATAATGAATTACATGTAATATGGAAGCTGTTAGATTAATTTTTAGGCTGATTTATGTGTTTTTCGCGACCAGCGAAACTGTCATGTTCTCTGGGCGAAACTGTCCAGCGAAATTATGCATATCTTCAACCAGCGACACTATGGAGCGAAACTGTAGTGTCGCCGGGTAAACCAACCAGACCAGCTCGAGCGAATCTACCGAGCGAAATTCCCTGAACGAAAGTTCAAACCAGTTTCGGGCGAAACTAGGCTAGCGAAACTGTGCCAACAGTTTCGAGCGAAACTAGCCTAGCGTAACTGTGTCATCGGGTATTGCCTAGCGAAAGTGCTGCCCGTGCACACAGCGAAACTGCCTAGCGAAACTGCTAGCGAAACTGAGACCAGAATCCAAACTTGTGCAAATTTGCTTGAATGTTATGCCATGACTCACATGATTATGCTATGATGAAACATGCTATGATTTCTGTAATATGTGAACCCTTGTTTATGATCAACCATCGGTGTCGTGTGTCGTTATGTCGTGTCGTAGTTCCAACGTGCTATGTTATGGGCCATAGTGACGTTAAGTAAAGATTAGACACAAAACTAATACTTAAGACCTAAACGTGTTCATAGGTTTTCGGTAAGCAAACAATACTTGGATTATATAGCAAGTGTAGCAGTGCAAACCAAGGTGAGTGTCACTAACCCGTTTACTGTGAGCCCGTTTGGGACACACTAAATAACTTAATGAGAGAACGATGCAGACAACCTTATGAGAGCTATGCACCACTCTGATGAAACTTGAAAACTTCAGAAGTGCTATGGCATCTACTTGATGAACTTGAAGTGTTTTATGGGAAGCACTTGTGTAATACTTAAACAACTAATTTTAAAACGAAACTGAAAAATGTTTTCGGGATTCATAAGAACCCCAAAGTAAACCGTTTTAATATGGCTAGTGTAGGTTAAAGTCTAAACCACATGATATCACATGATTTCTAAGGATTGCCTTTTTAACTGAAAAAGTCCTCAACTTAATTGTGCCATTAATTGTAAAGCGAGGGGATGTTGGGTAGATCTACTGGAGTTTGACAAACTCCGCCTCGTGACACTGGAGGTGCACGGAGGTACAATATCAGCCTATCTGACTGTGATCCCGAGAGGACACGGGGGAGGCAAAGCCGCGATGACGAATGTCCGCAAAACAAAATGGCTGAAGGCTCTGCCTCTACTATACTTAATCGTCAGCTTTGGTACAAACTTCCTTAGTGCATGGAACAACGGATTAGCTACCCGCGATATCGGTTGACCGCTTTAACTTTACTTAACTAGTGCATATTAGGTAATACATCACTTGGTAATGTTTATAAAACTAATACTTATTTCATGTTGACGAATATGATTATGAGACCGGGCCAATGCATGACATGCCCACTGTGAACTCACCAACCGTTAGGTTGACCCTTGTGTGGTTTTCACTTTTGCAGATCGTTGAAGAGTATCCACTAGAGGTTGGCATGGCACAAGAAGATATTTACTTTTATTAAACTAAATTTGAGAATTTGAATTTGAAACAAAGATTTGTAAAGCACGTGGTTAGTGCTAAGATACTTATGTTTTTACTCCGCTGCGTAACTTTTGAAACTGTTTGAAATGAATGTTTTGGACTTTACTCTGATTCGTTTAGTATTTGTAACTAATGGTTGTGGTCCTGGTCTAGTCGCACCCATTAACGGTATAAACTCCGTTAGTGGTTAATTTGGGGGTGTGACAAATGGTCAAAACAATTTGACAAATCACCTATTGCTTTGACTGCTATTCAAGATACGTGTGCCGACTCAGACGAATGTTGTTATATCAATGGTCAACATGTGGCTTTAATAGCAAATGTCGAAGTTGAATCGAGTGGGTATACATCTGACACAAGTGAGTCTGAAGTTAGTGGGTATGAGTCAACTTGTGAATTTTTTGCTGAAAGGGATAGAAAAATTCGTGAATTGGTTCAAGAAAAGGAAGAGTTAATGGTTGAGAGAATACTGAAGGAAACTGAATTAGAAAATCTTAAGAAGAAAGTTGAAAATTCTGATGAGATTTGCAAGATAAATGAGAAATTACTCGCCGAAAAGAATGTTTTGAAGGGAGAATTGATGGCAGTTCAAGATAAATTGAATGAGTTCATTAGTGCCAACGAAGAACAAATTTTGAAGTTGCAAAGTGAGAATGAAGAGTTGGTTAAAAATGTTGAGAAATGGGAAAATGAAGCAAAAGATGCGATTAATGATTTTGATAATTTGTTTGAGAAATCAACTGCAAGAGTAGATTCGCTGAAGAAAGCTTATGGTGATCTCAAGAAAGAGTTTGATGAAATTACTACTAAGGAAAATGATCGTCAAATGGAACATTCAAAATCACTTGATAAAGTCACAACTTTGACACATGATAATCTGTTGTTGAAACGAAATATTGCGATTCATGAAGGCCGTGTCAAGAAAATTACTCAAGAAGTGTGTGATGCTCATGATCAGATGCGACAGGAAAAGTTTCGTTTTAATACAGCTTCAGAGAAATTAATTGCTTCTGAAAAAGCATTGGGTGAAGCTCAAAAGAAAATATCTGATTTGAATGTTGAGGTGCTGGATCTTAAGAGGCAGTTGAATAATTTGAAGAATTCACATTCTTTTACCAGTTACTTATGCAAAGACGAGAATTTTAAAAAGGTTTTTGGAAGCGAGGAGTATAATCAGATTCCGCATCCGGTTATTGAATCTGATGTTCTTGCTGACATTCAAATTTCAGCTATAACTGGTGATTATTCTGAATTTGTTGCAAAGAAGTCTGACTTGAAGAAATCACAGAAGTCAAAGATGAAAGTGGAACAAGAGGAGAGTTTGGTTGATAATTTCCCAACAAAATTTATTTCAGGTGGTTTTATTTCAGAAGAGGGAGTTGGTTCTGTTGGAAATCAAGTGGAGAAGGATGCCAATCATTTGCATGAAGAAAAGTTTGCTGCTCAACTGGTTGAAGCTAACAAATTAAAGGATATTAAAGCCTCTTTTCATCAAGCTGCTAAAGCGGGTCCTTCTTGTTCTGAAGTGGATTTAACTAAGCTACCGGGTTACAAACGATGTGGTTTGGGTAGTGATGGTAAGAAGGGTGCACAGAATATCAAGAAAAATATGTCCACGAAAGCTCTCAAAGTCAAGAAAGACACAAGCTTGGAGCAAATTTATTATTTGGCTCAAGTCTTCATGTCTACAATGGAAAAGGGGTTCGGTGGAAAGATTCAAAAGAAGGCTTCATCTACAAGTTCTTCTGGTGAAGCTCAAACAGTGAAAGTTTCGTCTTCATCTGGATCAAATTCCACACCTCGAAGTCCTACATCGAAATGGGTACACTCTAATCGATTTCAAATTTTTGATGATATTTCTGATAGTTCTGAGCCTGTTGAGAGGTGTTCATCAGTTCAGGGCAAATCACAATCTCAACGATCATATCGTTTGTGCTATCAATGTCGCCGCAAGGGACACATGGCACAGGATTGTCCTGAGACTGCTAAAAGATCGTTTTCAAACAAATCTGCCACATTTATTGATGAATCAGGCAGAATTTTTACTGAGTCTACACCGTTTAACACTAAGTCTACAAAGAAACAATTTTTTAAATTTGATTCAAGTGTTGAAGGTTCATCACAGGATGATGTTTCAGTAAAAACAGCAAAGGTCAACATGCAGTGGCGACCTAAGGTGGTCAGCAAAGCTGCAACTGATTTTGTGGAAGACACTGGTCGACCAGAAGCTGTGTGCTTCGGGTCATTTGAATACTGATCATTTAAACCAGTGTGCAGGTATTTCTAGAAGACCCGTTGGTGATTGCAAAGTTGCTGATGGAGGAGTATTCTGCGTTATTAACTTAAATTGAATGCTTCATATTTCTAAACTGAAAGTTTTTCTGAAAGCTTAAACTGAACAGGTATCAGTATCGATTGGTCAATTTTCTTTCTTTTACATTCCGTATGTAGTTTTGGGGGAGAAAATTGAAAAACCAAAAATAGTGTGTTTGTGTTTTTTGATTAAAATGAAAATCCAAAAATAGAGTTTTCATTTTAAGGGGGGAGAAAATGGAAAAATACAAAAACATTGAAAAACAGGAAAATACAAAAACATGGAAAAATGAGAAATTGTATCCAACATATTTGGGAAATGATGGTACATTGGCTTACATGTCTGACTCATGGATAAAATAGATGAAAAAGCCATAAGATCATTGTTTGATGTACTTGGAAGGCTCGGCATTAAATCAGAAAGTATTCAGATGTGATAAACACATTAAATACTAATGCTTGACCAAGTGGACAACATCTTGATGCATATCTCATGATAGATCAAGAAAAAATATGTGAAAAAGAAAATGAGAAGTCACTGTGTATACGTGTGTTCATTTTGCAAAGATTTAAACTTGTTTGATTTTCTTTATTTTGTCAAACAATCGGACTTTCTCTGCGTGTCGAAAGACCAACCTGATCGTTGTTCGTTTGACGTTCTGCTTTATTTTCTTTGGTGTTTCGTATAACTCATCGGACTTTCTCTACGTGTACGGAAGTACCGACCTGATTGTTGTTGGGTTATACAATTTCAACTTGTTTTATTTTCTTATTTTGTTAAATCCGAGGCCTTATCTGCGTATCGAAAGATCGACCTTAAGGTAGACGATTTAACGTTCTTATTTCTTTTTGCATGGAACACAGTTGACTAAATCATGAATACAATCATTATGTGATTAAATCACAAATGAAATCACAAAGTGTGATATGAAAAGCAAAAACATATCTGAGTATGTCTGATAGTGTGGGGAACACTGGTCAACGCAAATCTAATCAATCAATAACATATCCAGATGTTATGAGTATGATTGTGCCTGAGTTTAAGATGGACAAATTATACCGGTAATCGACATGACTTGTGTGCTGAAATAATTGAAATTGAAGTGTAGTTCAGCATGTCATGATCAATATGATCCCAAGTTGTGATCTTTCTCGCAAAAGACAAAAATAGTGTCTGATTCTGTATTGCATTTATGTTTCATATCTGAAAATTTCAAAAAGAGTGTTTTGATATAAAGTTTCAAAAAGTCAAAAAGATTTTGTTTCTTATTTGTTTTCGACCGATCGATATGTGATACGAATTTAAAAGTTTCAAATCTACATCTTGGATTCTCGAAGAGAAGTTTTGTGCCAAGATTAAATTAATTTTTCAAAAGAAAGGAAAGCCGCGTTGCTGTCTTCTGAAATTGCAGGTTCTGTGTGGTAAAACTCAAGCATGGTGAAAGGGGGAGTATGTTATATCTTTCGCAAGTGGATCTTGAAGTTCAAAGTCTGTTCAAGATTGATCCAGCCATGCAAGCTCTATTTCTGACAAGATTTCAAGTCAAAGATCGGATGCAGCAATGTTGAAGATTGAAGATTGAAGTTTAGTTAGAATATAGATACACTACACGTTAAGGGGGAGTTTGTTAGAGCATATTCCTATGCTAGCGTGTGTCTCGTGTATTGTATCTAATCTAGAGCATCTGTGTGAGTTTTATAGTCACTGGGCGTACCAGATGCACCGCCGGACCAGATGATCCGGGCGGACCAAATGGTCCGCAGCTGGTACGCTGGCCTGTTACTAAGTGACTATAAATAGCTTGTTAGAGAGAGTGTTTAGTAGTTCTGTCATTTCATATCTCTTAACTGTGTGTTCTTAAGGTGTTTTCTCTTTCTATATTGTATTCTCTAAGTGAATCAATAAAGCAAAGCTTTATTTACTTTCTCGTTGTTATCCGATTACCGAATCATGCTGTAGTAAGATCGTCTCAGTGGTTTACAGATTCACCACGGGACCGCCAGCTACCTTGATTCACCAATTTAGTGATTTTCCGAGTTGTTTATTTTCATTTTGCATTCATTTGTTGACACACAACTCGAGATATTTGTGCTTTATTGATTTATATTTGTGATTGATATGATTTGGTTGTGCTTGGATGATAGTTTGTACTGGCGAGACGGTTCTGGCATGTTCGTCGAGAGCTGTTTCATGATGTATATTTTGATTGTGGAGGATTTTTGGCATTTGTGGATTCAGCTCTGGCACCTGTTCAGTCAAGAGCTGGTTCGATTCATCTTTCAGCATCCATACACTGGCACATGACACTGATAGGGGAGTATTTCAGTCCCCTTTCCCCTTTATTTTGTTTTGTTTAGCGTACATTAGGGACAATGTACGAATTAAGTGTGGGGATGGGGGTAAATTGAACTGAAATTGCTTAAAATTGTGAAAATTTTTCAAATTTTATCATCATATCCCCCTGTTTTTGGATGAAATTGAAATTTTTGCCTGTCTTATTGCACATGGAAGTGGGCCCGTTGATGTAATTCGTGACGTTTTGCTCGCCTATGTATACGATGCTTGTCTCTAGTCAAAACCTTTTCTTCGAGTATCTTGAAAAAGTATTTCCAAGCAAGTGTTTTTCAAATAAAATCAATAAATGGAATGCTTTACTTAGTGAAACTATCGGATGGGGGATTGATAGCTTGCATCATATTGGTAGCCTTTATCCATCCGTTTCCGTGAGTTATTTGAGCCTAAATTGCATTATATGTTACATTATTTACTCACTTTCGTTTGGATGAGTGTTATGCCATCATATGCTTTCGTTTTAGAACTTGTGTTGTTTATACGCGTTGAGATCATGAACTAAAATTGGGCATAGAAATGATAGAGGCATTAGGATTACCCTTTTGATTTAGCCTTTTTCTTTGATCTTATCATTTTTCCTGCCCTAAAACATTATCCCTTAGAAAACCCGTTTGAGCCTCTTTTCCTTCTCGTTTGTTTTCCCCACTTTTTGACCTGTTTAGCCTTTGTTTAGCCATTATTTTGTTCTTAAACCCTTGTGTGAAGAATCCGGATTAGTTTTGGACTTTGTGTATATATTTATATATTGGTTAGTTTCATCAAGTCATATTTAGTTAAAAAAAATAGTGATTAAATGTGATTCTCCTAGTACTCAATCTCCATTCTAGGAATTCATATGAGATTGCAAAAAAAAAAAAAAAAAAAAAAAAGAAAGAAAAAAAAAGAAAGAAAAAAAAAGAAAGAAAAAAAAAGAACAAAAAAGAAATAAAAGAAAAAAATGAAAATAAAAACAGAATATTCTAGCTCATTATTGGAGGTCATAGACCTAAGATAAAGCTGAAAAAATAGAGTTTTTCTTAGTTTATGTTTTTGGGTCAAATTACCCGACTTTGAGTTATTTATGTAAATAGTTTTTCTTTTAGTTTGTTTATTAACTTTTCCGGATTTCTAAACACTTCGCCACTTTCACATTCCCATTCCATACCCTAAACCCTAGCCTAACATTACAACCCTTTTGAAAGTCCTCTTGATTTTTGTTCGGTTTTATGTTATTTGGTGGAGATGTGATTTCAATACAAGCTTATGACAATGGGGTGCATGTTTGGTCTTGAGTGATCCACTTATATCGATGATCTTTTTAATCATCTATCCACTAAATTTCACCGAGTTAAGTTATCATTGTGAGGGGTGTGATGCTTGTTTGATTGAACCTTGATGTGTGTCAAGCTAGTAAGGATTTCCATATTTTTAAATAAATGTCATAATTGCTTGTTGGATTGTCAATGTTTTGGAAAGTGTAAATCTTGAGATTTGGGGATGCATATGGGCTTGAGTAGTTGCATTGGGTTGGGTGGACGTTGCGTCTTCAATTGGCTTGTTAAAGTGTTGCATGAGATTTTTGCTTGAGGGCAAGCAAAGCTTAAGTGTGGGGATATTTGATGCGTAGCATCTTTTGCATAAATTAAATAAATAAAAATCCCGCATTTAAATAAGTTTTTAAATTAAAATTATCAAAATTGGTGCTTAATTGTTTAATATTTGAATCATTGAGTTTTGATTGGGTTTTTAATTAATATTTGAGAAATATATAATTTTTACATTTAAATTGGGTTTTTAATGAGATTTTTAACATGTGATATTTATTGATGGATTTATTTGTTGAATTTTAGGTGGTTGGATGGTACGCGGTGATTTTAGAAGAATTATGGAAAAAACGAGAGTTGAATCGGAGCTCGGATGTGAAAGTTATGAAGGAAATAAGAAAAAGAAAAAAAAACGAACATAGATCAGCCTTGGCCCAGTCCATATCCTGTCTCAGCCCAGTTACCCAGCAGTGAACAGCCCAAGTCTCGGCCCAGTCCCCAAGCCCAGAAGCCAGGAGGCCCAGCGAGAATACCCAGCAGCGAAAAAAAAGAGAGAAAACTATGGAGGCCACAGGGATTGAACCCGTGACCTCTTTGTTAGCGAGCAGCATACAAACCACCATGACAGCAGCAACTGATGTTTTATTTCTGGTTTACCAGTCTTTTATCAAGTTCTGGACCAGGCCCAGTTTCCCAACAGAAAAGACCTGATCGTTTCAGACCCTAATTTTCGGATATAAAATCCTGTCCAGCCGTCATTTTGCAGGCGAACCCCCTGATAAACCTCGAATAAAACCCTAAAACACTCCCAAACGATCTGGAAACTTGAAGGGGAGATTTAGGAGTCAAGAATCAAGCTTTTTGAAGAAAAAATAGAGATTTGGAGCTTGTTCGGGTTACCGGTTCATCTCCCTTCTTAATTTTTAGCTTTTTAATCTTGTTCTTGATTATGATTGATGCCAAGATTGAATTTTTATTATTATTAAACATGTTTCTTGGCTAATCATCTCATTTATCACTTGGATTGGATGAACTTAGACCTTGTTTGACTTTTTAATTTGACTTTTCAACATGAGATTGTGATTTTGCCTATTAATTATGTTTTGGATGCTTGGAATGGTCATGTATGCTTGATTAACTTCTGTTAGTATCATGTGATGTGGGAAATTTGATTTGGATTGGAGAATTCCAACCAATTTGTTGAATTACTCATTGTTAATCTTTGACTTTTTAAGTTTTTGGTTAATGCATGCTTAGGAGAACTTCTATATGATTATGTGATGCTAATTTGGGGCTGATCTTGTGTCCATTTGTGTGGGATTGTGTTGATCGATTTGTTTTACACACTAGGTGGTTGCTAGACATTGTTTGGTTAGTTAAAATGCTTGTGACCACAATGTTTTGACTTGCTTATTCATGTTTAGCATTGCCTAGATTCTAGGTTTTCCAATCCAGAATCATTGCATGTTTTAGGACCCATTTAGGAAGATCTTTCTGGTGTGGCTCTCTATTTTATGTGTGTTTGGTCCGCTTTGACCGAGGCGATTAGACATTTGGGGCAATTTCACGTAGTTGCTATCTAGACCTTAATCTGTGACTGCCATAGTGATTTAGATGTGTCTATAGTCTTAGTCACCCTGGTTGTCATCATTCGTTGGATAGTTTTCATGTTTACTAGTGAGGTTGGAGTCAGATTTAGGTCTAAAGGATTCCTATTCGAGTGATATTTTTCTCTTATTGAATTTCCATAGTTTTCGTTAGTTGTTTGTTTAGTTTACTTAGCTTATTTCCAGCCTGTTTCACAATTAGTTTTTCATCAATTATCATCGGTTAAATATTAGCAAAGATCCAGTATCAGGAGATTGCACACGCGTCCACGGATTGATATCCGGTTCTTACCAATACTTTACTGCATACGACGGGTTCACTGCCCTGGTGTGTAGTTTGGTCACTCGGTATTTACCATTTAAAACTTGACCGCATTTTTATATGTTCAAATCATACACATCAATCTGGTTCTTCATCTGTCCATGAAGAAGAAAAAGTTTTGATTCAAAATAACAAATTGAAAGCTATTAAAGCTAAATTTACCAGTGCAGCTAAAGGCAGAGCAGTTCCAACGGCTTTTTCAAATTCTTCAAAAGTCCAGGGATACAAGCATAAAGGTCTTGGTTATGATTCTAAGGAAGAAGTAGTTTTTCAAACACAACGACCAAAGAAAGTTGCTGGTTTAACTCAAAAGAACAAATCACAACAGCAGAAACGACATGTTATCAAATCAAAGAATGATCATTATTATTCTGAAGGGTCTTCTTATAGTTCTGGTTCTTCTCAACGAAGTCCATCTACAAGGTATGATACTTCTGATGATTTCTTTGATTCATTCAGTTCAGAAAATATTATTGGTTATCATGATGTGTTTAAACAGGACAAGAGCAATCTAAAGAATTTTGTTGATAAAAATCAAATTTTTGAATCAAATCTGGGTAGCAGTTCCCTTAATGTTTTTCAAAGGAAGTGTTATGCATGTCGTAAACCAGGGCATCTTGCTGCACAATGTCCTACGAATGCGAGCATTCACTCCTACGTGCACAAAACTGCTAAATATGTGGATTTAAATGGTCATATTTTTGATGAACCACAACCATCGATGTACAAATCAGCTAGTAAGCCGTCTTGGGCAAAGACGTAAGTTGATCATTTTGTGGGTTCATTGAACAGTTTTCAATCGCCACTGATGTGGAAACCACGAGCTGTTTCCTTGGCAAACAAAGACCATGTTGAAGACACCGGGCGAACCGAGGTTGTTGACTCGGGCCGATCCCAAAACCACTAATATTTTATCTGGTGTCTGCAGGTTTCTTCAAGAAGACCTGTCATGCGTGTGTTGCTGATAGTGAAGAACTTGCTTAATTTAGTAAAACTGCAAAGTGTCAGTGTTGGTAGATCAATTTTCTTTCTTGTTCATATGTTTACAGTTTTTAGGGAGAGAAAATTGAAAATTAAAAAAATAGTGTTTGTTTGAATTTTAGGGGGGGAAATTGGAAAATATAAAAAATGGAAAATTGAGAAATTGATCCGTCAAAAGCGAGAAATGATGGTACATCAGCATATATGTTAATAGCCATGGATAGATTAAGTCTAAAGGCTGTAGGTACTTGCAAAATCTGTGAATGTGCATGACTAATCTGATATCTGCAAGTAAGATATAAACATAACGCTTGCCTGATGATCTTTGGTTATTTGCTTCTTGATGAATGCTGTGTGATGATTCCAAAAATAGAATAAAGAGATATCTTGATGAATGCATGTTTTCATTTTGCAAAAATTTCCACTTGTTTGATTTTCTTTATTTTGTCAAATGATCGGCCTTTCTCTGCGTATCGAAAGATTGACCTGATTGGTGTTCGTTTGACGTTCTGCTTTATTTTCTTTGGTGTTTCGTATAATCCATCAGACTTTCTCTGCGTGTACGGGAGTACCGACCTGATTGTTGTTGGATTATAATTTCTGCTTTATTTTTATATTTCTTATTTTCCTAAACAATCGGACTTTCTCTGCGTGCTCACAAGGCCGACCTGATTGTTGTTTGTTTAGGGTTCTGCGTTATTTTTGCATGACTCATCAAGGATGATTAAATCTCTAAGAAATTTGGTTTTATATGATAAATATGATGATTTCACAGTATTTCTGATAAAGTGGAGGCCAAGTTATCAGTGCATGATAAAATTACCTTAAGTATATCTGAAAACGATAAAAAATGATTGGTGCATGCTGAAATAAACATAAATGTTGTATTTTCGATTATCTTGGCCTGCATGCTGATTAAGACCGAAATTGAAATGTGCTAGATGCGTTATGTCTGATATGATCTCGTGTCGTGATCTTTCTCGCAAAATACCAAAAATAGAGTGTAATTTTGTATTGCATTTATATTTTCATTTTAGTAAAATTCAAAAAGATTTTTGGTGTGTTTTAGCATAACTTTGAAAAATCAAAAAGATTTTAGGTGTGTTTTGATCTAAGGTTTCTAAAAGTCAAAAAGATTTTATTTCTTAGTTGTTTTCGGTTGATCAACACTTGATACAAAATCAAAATTTCAAAATCAATATCTTGGATTCTCAAAGAGAAGTTTTGCACCAAGATTAAATTATTTTTGGAAATTCAAAGAAAATCCGCATTTTTCTTTCTATAGTTGCAGGTTTTTTGTGTGTCTAGACTCAAGCATGGTGAAAGGGGGAGTTTGTTATATCTTTCACAAGTGGATCCTGAAGGTCAAAGATTTATTCAAGAATGATCTAGCCATGCAAGCTCTATTTCTGACAAGATTTCAAGTTGACGTTCGGATGCAACATTGTTGAAGATTGAAGACTAGAGATTTAGTTAGAAAAGATACACTACTCGTTAAGGGGGAGTTTGTAGAAGCATATTCTTATGCTACGTTGTGTCTCGTGTATTGTATCTATGTGAGAGCATATGTGTGTGTGACTATGAGGGCAGCGGACCAGTTGGTCCTGCGTACCAAATGGTCCGCCCGGACCAGATGTTCCGGATATGATCCGCAGCTCATTTAGTCGTACCTATAAATAGGTAGCTTGTGTAGAGAGTTTAACACTTCTGAGAACGACTTGCCATATTCTACATTTCTGTGTGTGTACTCTCAAGGCTTATTAATACAAATTTCATTTGTATTTACTTGTTTGATCTCGTCTTCATCTCGTTATCACGTGATTAGCAAACGATCCATCGTTCCTTGCGTCTACAATGTTTCTGTAGTGTATTCTTTGTGTCTGTTCTCTATGATTCTGATTGTAATTGTTCTTATTTAGATCAATAAAACAATCAATATAATTACTTGTTTCGTATCTGAATAGCTAGATTGAGTAGACGATCCGATGCTCACGACTTTTCAAAGTTCAATAATCAGTTACCCTCATCGAGGCATAATCCAAGCGGGGACTCCACCTTGAAAAGCTGATATTTATACCGTGGATAGCTAGTCCATGAGATTTTTATAACACCATAGGGTTTCATGACACCATTACGTACATCTAATTTGCCTCCAATCATACTGTTTGCGAGTAATGACCGAGCTAGAGACAATATAATACCTGCCCACTCCCAACGGTTGGGTAAGGCTTGTCAGGCCTAGTATATCTACCTTATAATTCCACGTTATAAATTAGTCATGGTTCACCTCAGTGGAAGGACTTTCAGCAAATGTTTCATCCATGGTTTATAAATTTTTGGTATAAATCATCAAGTTAAAGTTGTTAAACAAGTTACTGTATGTCTTCTCCCCCAAAAACCATAAACAGTTAAAAGTGTGGTATGAACTCACCTTAGGATGCAATTTAGTATTTCCAACAACCAACAAAACAATAGTAGTGAATCTTCTTAGACTTCACCTATGACACGTAACAGTGTGAGTGTCGACTGTGTTGACCAACCATCCTGACAACGTGGACAACAGACAAGTGAACTCGAATACACATTGGTGATCAAATTTAAGATTTCTACATTTTTCCCTAGCACGTATTTCACACATAACATGCTACATGATAAATGTAATTACATCACAAGTATCTATGACATTATCCCGCGTATACGATGTACGATTGACATGGAAATGGTACAAAGTCTTGTCATTTTCGCCGAGGTAGGAGAGTTACAACTTGTACACTCATATAACTCATAACTAATTTGACTAATGACATACAAACACTTAATCAAGCAATCTCATGATCATGCACATGCATTTACATAGTTATTTATTTTCCGGTAAATATATATTTACCACGTGTAGGCTAATTCCATGATAAAACAACATCATCATCTCATGTAAGTCACATAAATCATCAATCGACACATTTCAAGCCATGTCACAAGTTCCTAACCACATGCATGAATGCCATCTTGACCTAATAGGCCATTTACACGATAATTTCACGTAAATAATTTTTATAAATTAATCCTCATGCAATCCGACATCAAGTTGGCAACTTTATAGAGTATCATGCATCCATTAACCTAGATCAAGCAACTTTATTGTAGATCTAAGACAAGTCAAGTACCTTTATTCAAGATCTAGCATGCATGACTACCAAAATCGGGTTTCTA
The DNA here is from genome assembly GCA_039602395.1 of Deinandra increscens subsp. villosa. Lineage (NCBI taxonomy): Eukaryota > Viridiplantae > Streptophyta > Magnoliopsida > Asterales > Asteraceae > Deinandra > Deinandra increscens. The sequence continues at coordinate 75,372,402 of JBCNJP010000027.1, forward strand.
TCAAAGATCTCACGTAAAGGTAGCTACTTTATTGCACAACAACCTTAGATCTATCATTATCAAATAATTAGAACATAGATCTTGCATCAATCTTCAAGCTTTATCCACATGAACCGATGTATAACCGCGTAAAACCCTAGATCTAGCATGGATCATCATATCTTGCATAAAAATCACATTTTTGATCCATAGATGCAAACTTTATAATCACAAACACTAGATCTACTCATGATATCATCATATCATTAAAAATCAGCCCTAGATCTAACATAAAGCTTGGATCTTGACAACTTTCAAATGAGAAAAATAAGAAGAAACACATACCGGATGATTATAGGATGATCAAGGATGATATCAAGACCTTATTCTTGAAGAAAAGCAAGAAACTTGACGAATCTTGAGTGAGGAATGACTTAGGGTCGTGAAGAGAGTTAATGGGACGTTCTTGAGGTGCACAAGTGAGAAAATGGGGTCTAAGTGAGCTTAAATAGGAGCAATTAGGGTTTCTGATAAAAAAAAAAGCAGTCCCAAGCATATCGCTTGGAGCCCAGGATGCTCTAGGCGATACACCTAGAGCTCCAATCTGGCAGCCCTTTCACTTTTATCACATCGAATCCAATTAAATCAAGTTTCAACTTGCCATATAACAATTTACAATCATGCAACTAAATTCATGTATCGGTTTGCAAATAATTCATAATAATTAGAAGTTTTCAATTTATCACCAATGTTTCAAGACTCCAACTTGTGTGTGATGTTTATGAAGTGTTTTAAGGCTACTAGACTCTTCTAATACCGTAACTAATGTAACATCCATATAACAGTTATGCAAAAACTTAATAATACTTTTTACAAAAACCGGTCCCAAGAAAATTTTCTACAAAACCCAAGTTTGATGTTCATAAAATACACTATTTCTGAGTTTGGCATTCATAAGTTTGTTTATCAAACTATTACATTGATCATGATAGTCAAAAGCATGTAATAGGACTTTGGTCTTCGTATGATCGGTCCACGCTGCGCTTGACGAGCATCCAGTTAAGCTTTTCCTATACTTGCAACATACGCACTTTCAATAGTGAGTTTCTATTGCATAAAAATACATAAAAAACAACTAAGAACCCTTAGAAATCAGATTTGAAACACATTATCATGTAAAAAAAACACACCTTGGCCATGATCTTGATACATTAACAACCGACGGACTTATCCAACCCATTTGACCCATTAAGGAATTAATTGTATCAAGAATTACAGTATGACCAACGAAATATGTCCCGTTTTCAGTTGCTAAATTTTTTGCCAGAAAGATGAAATTATAGGTTAAGCCTGATCCGAAGCCTACATATCAGATCTGCTGATTTGGCCAGAATGATGAAGCTATAGGCTACGCCTAATCCGTAGCCTACAGATCACAGCTGCTGATATGGCCAGAGTGATGAAACCGTAGGCTACACCTGATCTGTAGCCTACAGATCATAGGTGCTGATTTGGCCAGAATGATGAAACTGTAGGCTATGCCTGATCCGTAGCCTACAGATCACACATTCTGATTTGGCTAGAATGATGAAGCTGTAGGCTACGCCTGATCCGTAGCCTACAGATCATAGATTCTGATATCCAGCTTTCTATGAATTATACCCATAACAACTAATATATTACACTTGGCTTAAGATTCTTAGACCCAAACCATACAACCATAATTGTATAATCCACTTGGTCATTATATTCTGTTTAACACACCATATTATCTCTGTAAGACTATTCAACTCGTTTGACCCGTTAACACGGGTCCATACCTTTGGTGTCACCCAATTCATTCCTTGACCATTACTATCCTTTGATGATCTATGGTTCTACAAACCATTTACGATCATCAAGTGTCTGTTACATGGTGATGGTTTCATTGCATCAAGTGTCTGTTATTTATGGTCAATTCCTTCAATTGGTGGATTCTTCTAGCATTAAGGCTTCATGGTTCCTAGAACCATTCGTTTCCCGTTCAAATTAGCCCAAGGCTTTATCTATTATTAAGCATTGTCAAGACTTCACATAATCATAACTAAAATCTTGTAACATAAACAATATTACCTCGTATGTTTGAGCCTCCGCTTCCACTACTCCCTTAATTACCTCCTTGATCACCTTAATCACCAAACGGGTCAGTAACCAAGTTAGGACCTTTCATAAAGTCATCATTATCACAATTTCCATTACTATGAACTCAATTTTGCACATATTCATGTTTACACACAATTGGCAACCAAACATATTCATCATGATTTGTCCTACTTACATAGATTCCTTATTACGACATAACATCAAGTATGTGCATACAACCACAATATGCAGCATGTTAGTCATTTTACAAGCTTTATGGTTCTCTTAGGCATTTTATCAAACACCTAGTATGCACACTTACAAGAGATTCATATGATTTATGTGTTGGTTACGATAGTTGTATATGGGTGCACGGGGACGACAAAAAAAGCTTATTATTAAGTCACTTCCGACCAAACTTTAGCTAAATCAAAGTTTATACGAATTAAACATGTAATTCATTAACGCAACGGAATTAAATTAATTGAACTAATTTAACGCGTAAACCTAAAATTCGTAAACACGTCAACAGGATCACGATCACCAAAATGCACACAAACACCAATCGCGTTAAAATAATCGCGACGACAATAACGAAAAACAATCGAAATTAAATATCTAAACTAAAACGGAGTTTAGATATACCTGAGCGGTGTTCTAACAAACTTTTGAGACACCGAGGAACAACAAGCAAGTCTCTATGGTTCACGAAAAAATTGATCCAACCGTTCGGATGTAAATCACGTTCGCGAATCGTTAGTGTTTCCGATCGATTCATTGCGTATCACAACGATTCGAGTAATGGTGGCGACGGGCGAGCACCAGGATGGAAACACGAGCGGCAGCGGCTCTCGTGAGCGAACGTGGCAGAGACCGTGCGAGCAGCAGTGACGGCTAGTGGCGGTGATGTCGGTAGCGATGTCAGCGAGCGGCGGCTGTGATGGTGGGGTGACCGGCGGCGTGGCTGGGGCTACGTCTTGGCGGTCCGGGTTGTGAGACGGTGGCTGCTAAAACGATCTAAGGAATCTCCTAAGATGGTGGTCGTACGGTGGTCTTTCGGTAATCGTCGGGATAAGTGACAGAGGGTAACGCGGCGGCTAGGGCGTCACATGGAGGAGGGGCGGCGACAGAGAAAGTGACGAGGGAGATGAGGGAGCCGCAAATGAGGATTCGGGTTTAGTTAACCCTTAATTAGATATTTATCTATCTGACTAATTACGAACCAAGTTCCTCGTCATTCCTTTTTCCGATAATGAACCACGATATATGACGATTAATTAATTAAATACTTTTATTAACGTAATTGTCGTAAACCCGAGATTAAATGAACTCAGATATGAAATTATCTTATTTATTAACTGCGCCATTCACGTTAATTAATTGACAATAAATTCGTGCTCCGCTCATTATCGTAAAAGTAATAGCGTAAATAATATATTTATTAATCAAGAATAAATAATAGTTAATTACTAATTTCTATGATTCACCGGTTAACAATTTAAGCAGGTTTGATCTCGTTTCTCTCAGTGTAACTCTTACAGGTCTTAACCGGATCGGGTTCTCGATGTTGTCAGGTCCGGATTTACTGTTGTGTTTAGGCGGTTGTATTCGGGTCACCCGGTGACATAATTAAAATTTACGTGACCGACAGAGTATTAGTTTATAAAAGAGTTTACCGAATTAATATATAATTAATTCTGTAACGCAAAGGAAAATTATATATATATACTAAAATACCTATATAATCATTTAACACAAATACCAGTATGCAACAGGATCAGATTACCGAACACGCAAACATGAAAATAAATAAATAATCTAAACTAACAAGTAGGTTAGATATACCTTGGCGGTGTTGAAAAACATTCAAGACACCGAGGTTCAACCAACGATGTGTTAGGTTGAAACGGAACGAAAAATGAACCACTTTCGAGCTCCAACGATTGTCGCATATCGCGATGGTTCTCGTGGTCCGGTGTCGCTTACCATTACGGGACTGCGTTTATGACCCGTGGTCATTACACATCGCGAGATTACGTCTTGACTGACTTTGCTTCTCGCCAGACTACGAGATCTATCAGATTTAGATCTGATTGCAACCGAAGACGGCGCACGGCGAAAACGCGTCGGACGCTTGTCGACGGGCGACAGACGTGCGGCGGCAGGGGAGCTTCGGTAGTGGCAGAGGGTGACGATGGTGCACAACAAGCGGCGAACGGCAGCGAGTTCCACGGTAATGATCTGCGGGTTTTGCGGTGGCGATTGTTAGCGAACCAAGCAGCGGATCAGGGTGTACGTTGCGGCGATCTCTAGTCCTTCTGGTGGTCTATGGGCGTTGATTGACGGAGCACCCTGACTAGCAACGACCACCAAGTTATGGTGGTGCAAAGATGGCCATCGGATGAAATCCGGTGGCGGAGATCAGCGAAAAACGGCAATGCCGTTTTGTTTTGGAGATGCATCGAGAGTTAAGAAAAAGGAGAATTTTTCTCCTTGTTTCTTTTGCTGCCGTCGAACAAGATCAATTAGGTGATTAGGATTTAACCCATCATCATCTAATATGTATCAGATATCGGACCCTCTCGAATTTTAAGCCCAACTTCGTACGCTAGCCCATGAGCAATCGTTATGAAGAAAGTCTATAACGATTAATCTGAAACCATGAATTTAAAAAAATGACTTTTATTTGAATATCGTTCACCCTTTTTTTATTAAGCTCATTAATAATAATAATAATAATGCTGATTATTAATTATTTATAACTAGTATAAATAATATATATAATCAAACATTTGTGTTTCTTTTACCGGTTAACTAGTAAGCGAGTATAGAGTTCGTTGCACCCGGTGTCACTCTTACGAGTCGTAACCGGGTCGGGTTCAAGATTAGTCGGGTCTGGACACATAATATCCAACAGTCTTCCACTTGGACTGATCGTGAAAAGATCTAAGAAACAGACAGATGTGCTTTAGCTACATATGACTGTCCCAACCAGTTATGACACTTCAAGTCTACAACCAAGGTATATCTGTTGTAAAGCAACTGATATTAGACTTCTGGTAATTTGAAGTCATTACATCCCTTCCGTATAAGACATCAATTTAACGATGTACATGGATTCAATTCATTCTCATCTAATATTCAATCATTATGTTTCTCGACATAGATTCGAAGTTGTCCAAAACAAACACACAGTAGGTTTGGGTAAGGCCTTACACTTTACACTTGGAATCAACGAGAGCGCTATGATATCTAGCTGTTGCATGATTAGTGCAAGAGTACAGAATCCCATCTCGAGTACATCCCGCTCCCACTGAACTTCATATCCATTCCAAAAGTAGCCGTAATGACTGGCAATTACACGACATCGTTAAGCTATAATAAAATAACAGTCTTTGGTAAAAGGGAGGTCGCTCATGTATCACAGGTATAAGGATACTAATAAGTATACCAATAATCAATACCATCATATGATTGAATCCATGAAGATGGTTTGATGCGAGTTACGTCCAACGTCATTCAACATTGAGGTCTGTGAGTCTGGCAGAATAGTCTTGGTTCAGATTAGTTCCCAAAATTCTGATTGACTAAGGACAGTTTAAAAATAATATATCTATTCTTCAGCATCATTATGAAATGATGCATGTGAAATTGGATTGTCAATGTCTTGATTCAAAGTCATAAGTAGTCTTACCTCAGATTCGAGTCCATGATTTTGATCGACTGTGAGGAATAATATGCATTTATTCATGGATTTAAATGTATTAAAAACAAACACAATTATAGAATTCAACGTTTACGTCTAACCTTTTAGAGAAGCCGAATGATAATATATAACTGTTAGAGTTCGTACATCCAAATACTAACTCAAAACATACATCTAGTGTATATTGGTCGAACATCATTAATATGACATTAATGAGTCTTACAATTCATTGTTTTACCATCCACGTTTTGAAATATGCTATTATTTTGGTTATCGGATATTTCATAGTTCCAGTATTTCTCTTAATAGTGGAATTTGGTCAAAGTGTGCTAGTTTTGTGATCATAGTGCTCCTTGGTATTCACCATAGTTTCCGTGTGATCACAATGTCTTGTTTGGTTAAAACTCTAACCATGTCAAGAATCCTTCTGAACCTTTTCAGACAAGCAGCAGTTTAATGTCACTGGAGTTGGCTAATTAATTTAGATTTAGTTGTGGAATCTGCCACAATGCAAAATGTTTATTATTATGAGCAAGAGATGTCTTGGTCAATTATGAAAACTGTAGTAGTGTATTTCTACATGGTGAATGTTAACACCAATGCAACTTAGTGTATTGTGTTCAACAATTCACGATATCTATGTAACTTGCGTACATTGTTTTTCCCTTTTGGTGTCCATAGTGTAACCCGATACAATGACAACTTTAGTGTAACTCTGTATAGTGATCTCTCCCTTTTAATGTCATTAGTGTAACTCTGTACAGTGACATATTTGTTTAATCACATATTCAATGTGTGTTTATTTGCCCCAGAAGTTGCTTATACTATGGATCTCCATCGATTAAAAAACTTCTTTTAAATTCTTTGTACCATAAAATCCACATTATGTATAATTACATAAGGATTTTATTTTATCTTTCTGTATATCATCGTCATACGGGGTGAGGATTGATATAGTGCTCCCACTAGCCTTTATGTAAACACATCAATTATGGCATTAAGCCATTCTCATATTAAAGATCTGATATTGCAGTTTTGAATTTGTAAGTGTGTTTAAATATGTATTTCCTACTTAATGCAACAACCTTTTGTTGGTCAGGAAATATGCAAACATTGGATTTGTAACTCTTGAACTATTTCAAGATCAATGTCCTTCACTTCTAGTTCCAGTTAAATAACTTAGGAACTTAACCTTCCATTTCAGAAGCTAGAATACTAGTTTCTTTCTACTCTGTGGAATTAGAATTCCATAAGGACGGTGGAAGTATTGTCCATTGTTATATGTATTATCTAACGAGAATAAAGTCTCATTGTCAAAAGACATTCAATACTAGATTTATCAGGTGAGTTGTGATGAAGAGAGTGATACTCAATAGGGGTGTGTACGGAAAATATTTCCTATATATCATCTTTCAAATGTTGAAAAGCAAGGTTTGATTCCTATCATGTGCTCCGGCCACAAGGTTGTGCATGTAGGACCGGATTAGTGAAAGTATCTTTGACATATCTTAAGATGATTTTAGGATTTGTCAAGCTTTAAGGTATTCTTTATTACGATCAGACTTAGAATTGTGATCGTATTTGTTAAACCGGTTCTTTGACTTCATTATGAAAGGTTCTTACACAATTCAAAAAATTTCATTGATGCTTATAGCCATAAGCATATTCACTATGATTATCGTCCTAGTTATGAAGTAACTTTTATGATTCTTGTTATATGGTCTTTTCAGGCTTGCTAACATAAGAGTGCCTAAGCCTAGGAAGAATATTTATCAGTTCACTCGAATGAGTGAAGGATTTGGTTGTGAGTTCCTAAAAGCATGACACACAATCATTCGGGAAACTTAATCCCATGGTGGATCATAGGATCCCGTTGGGTCGTATCCTTTTATGCATGTCTTGCTTACACCAAAAAGTCACAAACAAGAATCATTAGGACCAGGTATGTTTCATAAAGAAACTTCAACTTATGTTATTAGTCTGATATAACATTAGTGAAAAGCAAAATATTAATCCCAAACGAGCTATGTCAAAACAACTACTTGTTTTAAATACTATCAAGGGGTGAGAGACATGACCGAAAGCAAATGGCCTTAAAGGGGCAATTCGAATCACGTGTCCGTCGATTAAGCTTTCCTCATTTTGATTTTCCTGCAAGGCATTATAGATGTCATACATGCATGTGTTGAAGGAAATCCGTGAAAATCTAATAACATTAGTTTGAATACCCGACTGAGAAGTCTAACCGTTCTCCATCTTCTATGAGCTTAATAGGGTAGTGTATAGTACCCGTTTTGTTCTACATAGAGCACTAGTGCTTGTCATGATGAGGCACCAATGGTGCCAAATGGGTCTGGTAATATCAACAGCCTTTTATCGCCCTTGGAGTTAATACTCTTTTCTTGGTACGGGGGTTCTTAACACGGTACCAATCACCTATGACATGTAAAGTGTTAATTGAGCATAATGCTATCAACTGGTCTATGGGCGTTGATTGACGGAGCACCCAGAATAGCAATGACCACCAAGATATGGTGGTGCAAAGATGGCCACCGGATGAAATCCGGTGGAGGCGATCGGCTAAAAACGGCAATGCCATTTTGTTTTGGGGATGCGTCAAGAGTTAAGAAAAAGGAGAATTTTCTCCTTGTTTCTTTTGCTGCCCTCTCGAATTTTAAGCCCAACTTCGTACGCTAGCCCATGAGCAATCATTTGGAAAAATGTCCATAATGATTAGCCTGAAACCGTGAATTTTAATTAAAATTACTTTTATTTAAATATCGTTCACCTATTATTATTAAGCTCGTTAATAATAACAATAATGTTGATTATTAATTATTTATAACTAGTATAAATAATATATATTGTAAGTACACAGATGGATATTACTACTGCATGATTTGATCAATACGATGAACACGAATGTAAATAAAGTTTTGCTTTATTGATTTCACAAAGAGAGATTACAAGGAATCTATAGAGAGAGAGACACTCAATTACACACAGTTAAGATGACAGAAGTGATAGAAATTCGAGAATCCAAGATATAGATTTGAAATCATAATTTTATATCTTGTATCGATCGGTCGAAAACAAATAAGAAACAAAATCTTTTTGAATTTTTAAAACTTTACATCAAAACACACTGAAAATCTTTTTGATTTTTCTGAATTTATGCTAAAACACACCTAAAATCTTTTTGGATTTTCAGATATGAAACATAGATGTAATACATAAATGAAATACTGAATCACAAACTATTTTTTCTTTTAAGAGAAAGAAAACAACTTGGGATCATATAGAACATAACATGCTGAACTACACTTCAATTTCAATTACTAGAGCACACAAGTCATGTCGATTGCTGGTATAATTTGTCCATATTAAACTCAGGTAGAAATCCTACTCATGACATCTGGATATGTTAATGTATTGATTAAGTTTGCTTTGACCAGTGTACCCCACACTATCAGACATACTCAGATATGCTTTTATATCACACTTTTTGACTTCACTTGTGATTTAACACATAGTGATTGTATTCATGATCTAGTCAACTATGTTCCATGCAAAAAGAAATAAGAATGTTAAATCGTCTACCTTAAGGTCGATCCCGATATGCAGATAAGGCCTCGGATTAACAAACTAAGAAAATAAAAACAAGTTGAAATTGTATAATTCAACAACAATCAGGTCGGTCTTGTGGACATGCCGAGAAAGTCCGATGAATTATACGAAACACCAAAGAAAATAAAGCAGAACCTTAAATGAACATCAATCAGGTAGATCTTGTGGAGACGCAAAGATAGTCCGATCATTTTAAGAAAATAAAGAAAATCAAACAAGTTAAAATCTTTGCAAAATGAACACATGTTTACAAAATGACTTCTCATTTTCCTTTTCCACATATCTTTTTCTTGATATCTTGAAATACGCTTTAAGATGTTGTCCACTTGGTCAAGCATTAATATTTAATGTATATCATATCTGAATACTTTCTGATTTAATTCCGAGCCTACCAAGCACATCGAGAAATGATCTTATGACATTTTCATTTAATTTATCCATGAGCCAGACACGTAAGCCAATGTACCATCATTTCCCAATTATGTCGGATACAATTTCTCATTTTTCAATATTTTTGTATTTTTCAGTTTTTCTCCCCCTTAAAATGAAAACTCTATTTTTTGGATTTTTCATTTTAACAAAACACAAAGACACTATTTTTAGTTTTTCAATTTTCTCCCCCTAAACTACATACGGAATGTAAAACAAAGAAAATTGACCAATCGATACGAATACATTTCTGATTTAAGCTTTCAGAAAAACTTCCAGTTTTGTAAAATGAAGCATTGAATTTAAATTACACAGGAAACTACACTATCAGTAACCGCTAGAAGCGTGAACTTCACAATCTCCAATAGGTCTTCTTGAAGGACCTGCACACTGGACAAAAAATTAGTTTTAAAATGACCCGAAACACACAGCTTCTGGTCGACCACTGTCTTTAGTAATATGTATAGCCTTGCAGACCAACTTAGATCGCCACTGCATTTTAACTTCTTCAGTTTGTACTGAGTCATCATCAGGTGATGAACTACCAACACTTGAATCATATTTGAAAAATTATTTCTTTTGAGATTTAACTTGTGAAGGTGTTGACTTAGTAAAAACTTTGCCAGATACACAATGAAAGTGTCAGATTTATCAGAAAAAGATCTTTTTGCAATTTCAAGACAATTTTGTGCCATGTGGCCTTTTTGGCGACATTGATAGCCCAAGCGATATGAGCGCTTTGGTTTCTTTTTGTCCTGAAATGCATGACATGCATAGTCGGAATCAAAAGTATCATAAAAATCATGAAATGCTTGAAACCGATTAGCATGCACCCATTTTGAAGAAGAACTTCGAGGAGTAGTGTTTGAACCAGATGAAGAAGAATCTTTGAATTGTTGACCCTCCCTGGAAGAAATTTCAGAACAATTATTATTCTGTTGTTTACTCCCAAATCCTTTCTCCATTGTAGATACAAGAACCTGAGCCAAATGATAAATTTGATCAAGATTGGTATCCTTCTTCTCTTTTGGAATCTTCTTTGGCATATTTTTCTTGTCTTTCTTTGCAAATTTTTTACTGTTACTACCCAAACTTGAACGTTTGTGACTTGGTAGCTTTGATAATTCAACTTTAGAATTAGAAGATTCAACTTTAGCAGCTTGCGTAAATGAAGCTTTAATACCCTTTAAATTGTTTGCTTTTACCAACTCAGCATCAACTTTTACTTCAGACAACTTCTCTTCATCTTTCTCACTTTCCATTTGCTTCTTAGATGACTTTGATTTCATCTTGTCAGATCTCTCAGTAGCAAATTCAGAATAATATTGCTTTGCATTAGAATGTGAACATCAGCAAGATGATTAGTTTGAATAACCGGATGTGGAATTTGATTATGCTCATCTCCTCCAAAAACTTTCTTGAAATTCTCATCTTTGCACAAATAACTCGTAAATGAAAGCGAATTCTTTAGATTATGCAATTGTTGATTCGTATCTAAAATCTCAACATTCAAATCTGATATCTTCTTTTGTGCTTCACCCAAAGCTTTTTCTGAATCAATTAACTTCTTTGAAACTCTGTTTGACAACGATGTTTCTCTTCTCATATTATCATGTGCATCATACACTTCTTGTGTAATTTTATCCACCATCTCTTTATAAATGTCAACATTCCTTGTCAACAACTTGTTTTCTTTTATCAAGCTTGTGACTTTATCTTGTAATTCAGAATGTGCCACTTGATGTTTCTTTTCCAAAGCAGGAACTTCATCATAAGCTTTCTGAATTTCATCATAAGACTTCCAAAGCAAATCTAACTTTGCATTCGATTTGAGAAATAAAGCGTCAAAATATTCTGTTACTTTCTTTGCTTCTTTCTCCCATTTTTCAGCATTCTTGACTAAATCTTCTTTATTAGCGAGCAATGTCGAAATCTGGGTAACCAACTCGGCATTTTCATTCTATAATTTCAAAATCTGTTCTTTATCTTCAACACACATCCCTTCAAATATTATCTGAAGTTCTACAAATTCTTCCATCAACACACTCTTTTCCTTGACAATCTGTTCATTTGTCTTTAAAATCTCATCAAAAACTTCACATTTCTTCTTGGAACTTTCTAAATCTTCTTCCTTCTGTTTGCTTTCAACAATTAAAACTTTCTTTTCTTTAACCAATTCCCGAATCTTTCTTTCCTTTTGTGAACAGAATTCAAAAGTAGACTCATAACCACTTACTTCAGAATCAAAATCACTTGATTCAGTTTGCATATTTGTCATCAACGCTATACGTGAATCACCGGTGAAACTAGTTTCAGACATAGTTTCCATTCTAGCATCATTTGCTTGACAAGTGCAGATAAATGCAGATTTATCCGAAAAGTCTGACCAATCAGTACCTTCATGAATTGAAGACACCATAGCTTTTGCTTCTGTACCATTAGATGTAGTAGCTTTGTGAACATGATTATCTGAATTAGACTTCTCAGATGATGATTGATTGCATTCACGAGCAAAATGTCCGAATTTGGCACATTTGGAACATTTGAAACATTTAATCTTTGACTTATCCAATCCAAGTTTCCCTCTTGGGATAAAAGACTTCTTTCCATGTTTCTTCATGAATCTTCTACCTTTTTCAACTGTCATAGCAAACTGCCAATTAAAATCTAACTCATTCAATTGATCATCATCCAACTGCGCTAAGTCGTCTCCAAACAAATCAACTTCACCAATTTTACCATGTATTGATCCACATGAAGATGATATGAAAGCAAATATCAGTGCAACTAAATCTTCAGTTGTTTAGCAGGAATAGAGTTGTGCGTTGCTTTATCAGGAATTATAAAACTACAACTTGAAGAGTAACCAGAATTATCATACTTTCCAGCAAGAAAAGCTGTTAGAGCAGGATTTAAGATTGAACTAGAGTTTGACTTAGCCTTGGCATTCACGGTAGCATAATTTTCACCTAAGTACAATTCAGGATTTTGAATGGAAGGATGTGCTGACTTTTTCACAAGCATTTCCATTTCACGAGCTTGTAATTTTCTTGTTAATTGATTGAATGTCCAGCTTGAATAATTTGGATCATGTGTTAACATCATAACATAATTTTCCCATTTGTTAGGTAAAGCTTCCAAAAATTTCTCTTTTAATTCATCATTCTCCTATGTAACTTGCACAACTTCAAGTTCATTTATTAAATGTGAAAATCTTAGAATCAAGTATGAAATTTACTCATTCTCACAATGTCCAAAATTATCAAACATTTTCTTCAAAACTTTCTTTCGAGTCTTTTTATATTGCTTACTACCCTCACATCTTTCTGCAATAGCATCCCATAATTCCTTAGAAGTTGTATAATTCTTAAACTGATGCATCAAATCTTTAGGCAACACCATTGTAAGAAAACTATAAGTTTTCTTCTCTCTTGCAAAAAGTTTCCTTTCATCAGCATCAAAATCACTTATCATCTTTGGCTTTCTAACACCTAGCATTGGATACTCAAACTCCTTTTCAATTGGAATCCAACAATCAACATCCTGAGAAAATATGTATGAGTCAAATCGTTTCTTCCAATTATGGTAATCCTCCAATCTTAGCAACTTGCGAACTTTCTGAGTTGTTTCTATTTTGTTATCATAACTCATCATGAGTTGCATTGAAGTCTGAGTAGCTGTAAGCTTGATAATCGCTCATTTTGAAGTTGAACAATCAAACGTCAAAACTTCAAACACAAAAACGAGGGTCTTAGAGACGGATTTTGGGGGTCAAAACGGAGGGTACTGTCCTTTAGGCGAGTATAAGTGTAGATCTCGTTGAGATTGTTGTTTTGTCTGGTATTAGCTCCCGTAACTCTTAACGGAACTCAAGTTATATCAATTGTAGTGAACACCACTATTCTGTCAGCGTACCAATAGCTCTCTCAGCGTACCAAAACGTTGACCAATGTACCAATAGCTTTGACCGGAGCAAGCACTCAGCGTACCAAAATTCTTAGCATACCAATCCATACGTACAACAAACCCAACGTACCAATGAATCCAGCGTACCAAATTGAACTCAGCGTACCAGTGAACAGAAACGAACCAAACTTGGTCCGGCATAACTACTCTGGACCAACGTTAAAGATTGCCTTGCATACCAATGAACGTACCAATCAGTGTACCAACAAGTTCGTCCAGCGTTCCAACAGATTCAACTGGCGTACCAAACTGAAACTTTCGAATTTTCACGAATTTGAAGGTTTTGAGCTATAAATTGTAGCAGTAGGCAACGAAAACACACTAGGAACGTTTTGTAATCAAGTTTGACATCAGAAACACTCGGAATTGAGAAAAAATTACTGAAAAATCAAAGAAGCCCACTTTCTCTCACTAGAAAACTTCAAAATTGATCAAAACACAGTAGTAGAGCAACCCAGATTTCTCTGATACCACTTGTAAGTACACGGACGGATCTTACTACTGCATGATTCGATCAAAACAATGAACATGAATGTAAATAAAGCTTTGCTTTATTGATTTCACAAAGAGAGATTACAAGGAATCTAGAGAGAGAGACACACACTCAATTACACATAATTAAGATGACAGAAGTGATAGAAGTTCTGAATTCTCTCTAACACGAACTAATTATAGTAACCAACTTACTGCCCAGTGTACCATCCAACGTACCATTTGGTATGTTGGCCAGTGGACCATTTGGTATGGACCATGGTTGTTGATGCATAATATAGCAAGATGCTGGAGTAGGCAGAAGATTACAGAAGAATCAAATTATATGAATAAAACCGTAGACTAGCCGAACTGCACCCGAACTGTGGACGAACTGGCACCCGAACTGCCAGTTCGGACAAGGTCCAGTTCGGGTGATCGGGTACTTATATATAGTAGTCTTAGTCTAGAATTTTGTAACGGGGTGTCATTTAGTGTGTGAAACTCAAGGTATTATTCAGTTTTAATCTAAGTCTTTCTATAACATGTCCATGGTTTGTTGAATGATAGTTTGAGTTTATTTACCTCGTTATTGTTTGTTTTGTTTACGTAACTGACTTGAGTTGACACGATCCACCGCTACACGCACTTTCAATTGGTATCAGAGCATTCTGGTTCCATTTGCTAATCAAATTGTAGTGATTTTTGAGTTTTTCCAGAGATAGAAAGTGGGTTTTTTGTGAGATTTCATCAAGTTTCCTCAAATTCGAGAGCTTTTTGTGTAAAAATGATTTCAAAATGTTCCTAGTGTATTTCCATTGTCTACTGCTGAAAATCTCATTCAAAAACACCCAAAATCACAAATTTTAGACAAAATACGGTTTTGTTCGTCTGAGTTCGCATCATGAATTTCTAGTTCGGCTTAAGAACTCCCAATTCAGGTAACTAACTGCTCCGAACTCATGGTTCGGATTCAGTTCGGATACCTTTTCAAACGAAGTGTTGGTTCGGGTGTGTTCGGTGGTTAGTTCGTCACCAGTTCGGATCTAGTTCGGGTAGTTTAGTTCTGTTCGGATTAAGTTCGGCTGTATTATCAGTTCGGATTCCAGTTTGTGTAACCAAAGTCACAGTTCGGATCCAGTTTGGATCCAGTTCATTTCAGTTCGTGAAGATTCAGTTCGGACAAATTTGGAATTTTTGGGTCGTTTCACTAAAACTGGCGTAACTTGAGAATTGTTAAGAGTTACGGGAGCTAATACCAGCCAAAACGACCATCTAGGAGAGATCTACACTTTTACTAGAGTGTTAGTTTTCGGTTTTGGTAAAGAGTGATTTAAGCACATTGAGCTGATTTTTCATATATTATTAAAAAACGAGTACATCACAAGCTAGTCCCATGATACCTACATTGATGAAATTAGAAGATTATCATGAATGGAAAGTCGATTTTGAGATTTACATCAACAAACATTTCAAATATTTTTGGAAGATAATTGATAAGCAATTCAAATGGCATGTTCATGCAAGTGGAGATGTAAAAGCCAGAGACATTATCAAAACTACTCTTTCAAGAGAGTTATGTCTTGATATCACAATGTGTTACACTGCTAAAGATAAATGGAATGAATTGAAAGAAAAAGGTGAGACATATGCACACATTCAGATCATGAAGGTTGGCTCAGACTCTACTTATTCAAAATCATATGATTCAGCATCTAGTTGTTTAGAATCAGAAAGTAACGAGTTGTCAGAAAAAAGGATTGTGATAGTGTTTTCAAGACTGAACAAATTGATGGTTGCGTAACTGATTCTGATTCTGAAACAAGTTCTTGTGTGATATATGATAAAGGGGATGATAGTGATATAGAAAAATTCAGAATGAAGTTTCTTCAATATGTCCTAAGTGTGCTAAACTTGCTAAGATTAATGATGGTTTGTTGCAAGAAAGGAAGTTTGAGTAAAGAATGTGAAAAAGCTAAAGCTGAGGCTAAAGAAGTTGCTGAGGATTTTGAAGTTTTATTCGAAAAGGCTTATCTTATTCAACAGAAATATGAAAAAGCTAATCAGATTCCTGTTGAAACTGCTGAGAAAGTAATTCGTCTTCAAGAAGAACTTTCGAAACTTCAAGATGAAAATGTTCTTTTCCGTGAAAAAAAATGAAATTTTAACGAAAGATGTTAATTATCTCAAGAAGAAATGGGAAAAGGTTACCAAAGAAGTTTTGGAAGAGTTTGATTTAAGAAGACATAAGTATGAATATAATGAGTTGTCGGAACAATTCATTGCTTCTCAGAAAGCTCTATTGGATGCTTAGTGAAGATTTCATAAATGAAAATTGAGATTCTTGATATGCAAAGACAAGTGAAGAATTGCAATTTGTCACTGACATTTCTGAATTACATTTATAAACTGGAGAAGAATGAAGAAAGCGTTAAGGATGGCTTACATAAAGTTCCATCACTGGTCGATGTATCAAGTATTCCATCTGCTTCTATTGATCCAAATGGCGAAATGCATGATTATTCAAAGTTTGCAACACCGGTTCTAACAAAGAAAAAGAAAAAGTCAAAGTCTGGGAAGAAGAAAGTTATCAATGGACAAGCTACAAATTTTGATGCTCGTTCATCATTTTTGGAATATGGGAAGATTTTTTATAAGAGTAAGATGTCTTTCAATTAGTGTTTCAACTGAAGCTGAACTTGATAAATCTCTGATTCATGAAAACAAGCTAAAGGATATTAAAGCTAAATTCAGAAGAAGGGCTAAAGAAAGGAATTTTTCTGACGCTAAAGTTGAGTCACCAAAGATTCCAGGGGTCAAGCACAAAGGTTTGGGTAATGAAGTCATTGATGTTTCAGTGCAACAGACAACACAGAAATAGAAGAACATTGTTGTTCAACTACATCCAAGGAAACAATCTGTTAAACCTGTTCAGACTCGGCAAAAGCAAGCTCATCAGAAAAAGCCAAATCTTTCTACATAAAGAAATGGTTGTTATCATTCTTGAGGTTCGTCGAGTGGTTCTTACTACTTACCCCAAAACTCATCTCCTAGGTATGATTCTTCTGATAATTTCTTTGTTTCATTTGCTTCTGATTATTCTTTTGGTTACTACGATTCTCCTGTTGCGAATCATAGCTGGAAACCAAAGAATTTTTTTAAATTCTCACAAAAGCTTCGTGAAAGAATTTGCTATGCATGTCGTCGACCTGGACATCTTACTGCAAATTGTCCGACGAATGCATACGTTCACAAAAAAGCAAAATATATGGATAGCAATGGTAAAAGTTTTGATGAACCATGGTTCCCAAAATTTAAAACAACTAGTAAGTCGTCTTCGTCAAAGACGCAAGTTAAAACAATTTCAGGTTCTGATAAAAAAATAAATTTTTCAATGAAATGGAAACCGAAAGTTGTTTCTAAGGCCAACATAGACTATGTGGAAGACACCGGGCGGCCCGACCTTGTTGAATCGGGCCGATCCCAAAGCATCTAATGTTTTATTTGGTGTCAGCAGATATTTCAGGAAGACCTATCGGTAATTGACAGGTTGCTGGTGGTGAAATATCTGTGATAACTTAACATGAATTTCTTAATTAAAATTTGTGTTTTCAAAATGCTAAACTGCAAGTATTCGTGTTGATTGATCAACTTTTCATTTGTTTTTCACTCCGTCTCATTTTGAGGGGGAGTTTGTTTTTAAAAAAAAGTACAAAACTAGAGTGTTGTTATTCAAATGTTAAAAATGAAAATCTAAAAAAATAGAGTTTGTCATTTTTAGGGGGAGAAATTTGAAAAGACAAAAACATTGAAAATTGCGAAAAGTCAAAAACATTGAAAAAGGAGAAATTGTATGTGACATGATTGGGAAATGATGGTACATTGGCTTACATCGTCTGACTCATGGATAACTAGATGAAAAAGTCATAAGACCATTGTTCGATGTGCTAGGTAGGCTCGGCATATCCGAAAGTATACAAATGTGATATACTAGTAAATTTGATGTTTGACTTAATGAACAACATCTTGATGCATATCTCATGATATATCAAGAAAAAGACATGTGAAAAGAAAATGAGAAGTCACTGTGTATACATGTGTTCATTTTGCAAAGATTTAAACTTTTTTTATTTTCTTAAATGATCGGACTATCTCTGCGTGTTAACAAGACCGACCTGATAGTTGTTCATTTAAGGTTCTGCTTTAATTTCTTGGTGTTTCATATAACTCATCGGACTTTCTCTGCGTGTCCACAAGACCAGCCTGATTGTTGTTGAGTTATATAATTTCAACTTGTTTTATTTTCTTATTTTGTTAAATCCGAGGCCTTATCTGCGTATCGAAAGATTAACCTTAAGGTAGACGATTTAACGTTCTTATTTCTTTTTGCATGGAGCATAATTGACTATATCATGAATGCAATCACTATGTGTTGAATCACAAGTGAAATCACAAAGTGTGATAAGCAAAACATATATGAGTATGTCTGATAATGTAGGGTACACTGGTCAATGCAAATCTAATCAATATCTTAATATATCCAGATGTTATGAGTGTAATTCTGCCTGAGTTTAAAGTTGGAAAAATTATATCTTCAATCGACATGGCTTATGTGATACAATAATCGAAATTGAAGTGTAGTTCAGCATGTTATGTCCAATATGATCCCAAGTCGTGATCTTTCTCACAAAAGACAAAAATAGTGTCTAATTGTGTATTGCATTTACTTTTCTGTATCAGAAAGTACCAAAAAGATTTTAGGTGTGTTTTGATATAATTGAAAAATCAAAAAGATTTTATTTCTTATTTCTTTTCTATTGATCAACACGGAATACAAAATCAAGTTTCAAAATCAAATTATATCTTAGAGTCTCAAAGTGACGTTTGCGCCAAGATTATTTATGTTGGTAGGTTTCTAAGTGGAAAGAGAACATCACATCTTCAAGTCTTCTGAAGCTGTTGATAAAGAGTTTACACGCGCTACATTATCAAGTATTCAAGATCAGACTCATCGTCAAGTTAAGGGAGATTTTGATTAAAGATACGAGATTATGTGGAAATTGATACTGCACATGCCGAGGGGGTTGGTCGACTAAGCAACGGTGCAATTACTTTGAGCGAGTGGAGTATGTTCAAGAACTAGAATATAACCTGCTGAGTAAGTCCAAAATATGTGACAAGCATTACACAACAGCTTTCACTGGGACAAAATCCTTGATTTTGAAGCCGGGTTATGAGATTTCTAAAGATTGCATCGTAGTGAGAGCATCACGTTTATCAAATCTGTATGTCCTTGACATGAATTCAGCAAAGGCAAACGCGGTTGGTCAGTGTTTTCTGTCCAAAGCTTTCGAGATAGAATCTATTCAATGGCACCAACGCATGGGTCACATACACTATCGTAAGATGAATGAATTGGTGCGTAAGGATCGTGTGGAAGGGGTTCCGAAGCATCAATTTATTTTTAATGATGTGTGCGACAGTTGCAAGAAGAGAAAGCAGCAAACAAAATCTCATCCGTTGAAGAAGTACCACTCATTTGATGTCCCATTAGATTTGCTTCACATGGATTTATTTGGTCTTGTGAATCGAAAAAGCATTTCTGGGCATTGGTACTGTTTACTTGTAACTGACGATTATTCTCGTTTTTCGTGGGTGGATTTTCTTGTTACAAAGGATGAAACACCGAGAGTCCTTATCAACTTGATCAACACACTCGAGTCATTTTACAAGTTGAAAGTTAGAAGGATTCGAAGTGATAATGGCACGGAATTCAAAAACACTGCTTTGAGGTTATTTTGTCTTGAAAAGGTGATTGTTCATGAATTCAGTACACCTTACACACCTCAGCAAAATGGAGTTGAGGAACGGAAAAATAGAACAATAATTGAGACGGCTTGAACGATGTTGGCTGATTCGCATTTTCCAGTGAACTTCTGGACTGAAGCAGTCAATACAACGTGTTATGTGCTAAATCGAGTACTAATAGTGAAACGGCTCGGTAAAACGTATTATGAGTTGTTGAAAAAGCACAAGCCGAATCTCAAACATCTGGAACCATTTGGGTGTCCTTGCACAGTCTTACGGTCAGCTAGGAAGTTCGATGATAAAGTATTCGAAGGATTCTTTGTTGGCTATTCGAAACAGAAAAAGCGTGTTTACAAAAAACAGACCGATGTAGTGGAAGAGTGCGTAAATGTAGATATTCAATCATATACTTTGCCACCCAAAGGAGTTGGTCCAGAATGGATGTTTGATTACAAGCATATATTTGATTCACTTGAGTCAAGAAGTGATACATCCGATGATCATCTTACATATATTTATATCAATATACAAGATGAAGCTCAAGTGATGAATATTCTGTTTCCTCCAGATGTTCCTGATCCTGAAGATTATCTAACTGAAACAACTATTGATACCACAATTGCTGCTGATGAATTGTCTTCTGATGACGAACACAAATTTCATGAAGCTGTTTCTGAATAGGTTGAGATTCATGTCCCATAAGGTGTACCTACTACAAGTGGTGTTGGAAAGGTTGTAGTGGATGATGTTCCAACTGATTCACAACCTGAAACCAGTACAAGTAACAATGTTGTGGTGGAGAAAGATCATGTTCCTGATTTGGGAGAAACTATAATTTTTCCTGTTCATCAGACACTCCGGATAAACACCTATCATCCACAAGACAAAATCATTAGTGATTTAGATGATGGAGTGCGTATGAGACGACAGATTGAGAGTAGTGCTCTGCTTACAATCAGAGAATCTGGCATTCAAGATGAACTTTTCCATTCGTGCTTCTCGTCCAAGATCGAGCCAACAGACGTACATCAAGCTTTAAAAGATGGCTCGTGGGTGGAAGCGATGCAGGAGAATTACAATAATTCTAGAAGCTCGGCGTATGGCATCTTGTTGATTTACTCGCTGGTAGTAAAGAGCCATGCGGTACCCGTTAGGTATTTAAGTGTAGACACGATGACCGAGGAGTTACTGTCAGAAACAAGGCTCATTTGGTTGTTCAAGGTTTTCTCAGGACGAAGGGATAGACTTTAACGAAGTGTATGCACTGGTTGCCCGAATTGAAGCTATTCGTATTTTCTTGGCATATGCTGCACATCATGGATTTAAAGTTTATCAGATGGACGTCAAGAGTGCGTTCTTGTACGGAAAAGTCAAAGAAGTAGTCTATGTCAAACAACCTCTGGGATTCTACGATCCTGATTATCCGGAGAAGGTTTATAAGTTAGACAAAGCGTTGTATGGTCTGCATCAAGCTCCTCGAGCTTGGTATGAGACCTTGTCCACTTATTTACTTAATAACGGGTTTAAGCGTAGGTTGGTGGACTGCACTCTTTTTTGCAAGAAAATGGGAGGAGGCTTGTTATTGGTACAAATCTATGTCGATGGCATTATTTTTGGTAGCTTGGTATGAGACCTTATCCACTTATTTTACTTAATACGTGCATGACGTGCTTAATCGATTCAAGAGAACCGATGTTCGTGTTCCAGGTACTCCAATTCAGCTGTCTCATGGTCTGTGTCCTGATGAACATGGTGAAGAAATTGATGCCAGTCTTTATCGTGCCATGATAAGATCGTTAATGTATTTGACAGCTTGCAGACCTGATATAATGTTTGTTGTTTGTTTATGTGCCAGGTACCAAGCATCTCCAAGGATTTCACATTTGAATGCGGTGAGAAGAATTCAAGCTTATCTGAAGGGTAACACAAATCTCGGGATCTGGTATCCTCATGATGATGAGTTTGACTTATCTGCCTACTCAGATTCTGATTACGGTGGCTGCAAGATTAATTTTAAATCCACAACGGCTGGCTGTCAGTTTCTAGGCGATAGGCTTATGTCATGGTAGTGTAAGAAGCAAACATCGGTAGCCACATCCACTGTTGAAGCTGAGTATGTTGCGGCTGCAAGCTGCTGCTCTCAGGATTTGTGGATACAACAACAAATGAGAGACTACGGTTTGCAATTTCTTACTTCTCCCATACACATAGATAATTCTGCTACTATTTGTATCACTATAAATCCCGTGCACCACTCAAAGACAAAGCACAATGAAATCAGATATCATACATTTCGTGATTGCTATGAGAAAAATCTGATTGATTTGTAAAAGATACACACTAATACCCAACAAGCGGATCTTTGTACTAAGGCTTTTGATAAAATCCGCTTCAAATTCCTTTTGCAAATCAATGGCATACAACAATTTCTAGCTAAGTAATTGTCGGTTGATCAACTTTTCTTGTTATTTTTCCTTTTCTTCATTTGAAAATCCAAAAATAGTGTTTTTGTATTTTGGGGGAGAAGAATCAGAAAAGCATAAAAAAATTGAAAAATACCAAAAATTAAAAAATTGAAAAATACCAAAAATTAAAAAAATCAAAAAATCAAAAATGAGAAATTGATCCTACCTAGCTAGAAATGATATTACATCGACATATACATTATCAACCATGGATAAAGTAGGAATAAAGGATGTATGTGCTTGTTAGGTTTGTTGAATGCGTTAAGGCAAATATGATATATGCTAGTATGATATAAACTAAATATCTGCTTGATAATCGTGATGTTACATCATGATGGATACTGTGTGATTGGCAATAAAATGAAAACAACAAAAGCATAATAAGAGATGTTCTGGTGTATGCTTGCTTTCATTTTGCAAAGATTTAAACTTGTTTGATTTTTTTATATTTTTTCAAACAATCGAACTTTCTTTGCGTATCGAAAGATCGACCAAACTGTTGTTCGTTTGACGTTATGCTTTATTTTTCTTGGTGTTTCGTATAATCCATCGGACTTTCTTTGCATACCCACAAGGCCGACCTGATCGTTGTTGGATTTTTATGTTTTCATAAACAATCGGACTTTCTCTGCGTGCTCAAAGGGTCGACACGATTATTGTTTGTTTAGGGTTCTGCTTTATTTTTGCATGAAACACCATGAACGAAAAATCTCTGTTGAAAATCAAATTCTGTATAAAATTACAAAAATAAAATAAGTCATACTGTCAGTATTCCTGATTGTGTGGGCTTTCACATTATATGTGCTTGATTAATCATACATGTTATCATATCAGAAAACTATAAAAATTGATTTGCCTAAACTGAAATAAAATGAAAATTTGTATTCTCTACCGACTTGGCTTGCATGCCGATTTAATCTAAAATTGAAATGGGTCTGATGCATTATGACTGATATGATCTCGAGTCTGGATCTTTCTTACAAAAAGTTTAAGTTATTCGCATTTCAATTCTGTTTGGTTACTTGTTTGTTATATTGAAAAATCCAAAAAGATTTTAGATGTGTTTTAGCATAATCTTGTGATTTATTTTCGATCAACCGATAATGAAAAATATCAATATTATGCCGGAAACAACCAAACAGTCTTGAATCATGAGACTCATCATGAATTGATCAAAGGTTTGTGTTAAATTGATCAAAATTTGAAATATTTGTGTTTAATTAGAAAATTCTTCAAAAATCAGGGTTTAATTTGAAATTTTTTAATGTTGCCAAACTGCAAGTTCGGATGAACGAACTGGGAGTTCGGATAATTCAAAGCACCAGTCCGGAAGGGTTTGTTTCATTTCAAAATGATCCGAAGGCTGAGTTCCGACACGTTCAGAAGAGTTCGTTCGAACCGAACTACCAGTTTGGAAAGCCGAACTGGGCTGCCTATAAATGGCCGAATCGCCAGTTCGAAAGCATAATCACTGTTACTCAAAACTGCCGAACCCTAGCCGAACCTTTGCTCTCAAAACAAAAATCCAATTTACTACATTTTAGTGATTTTTGTGACCAGGTTAAGGTAGGTAATTTCATTCTGAGTGCAAGGGTGTGTTCTGTTGTCGTTTTTATTAGTTAAAAGTCGTCGAATCTGGTTAAAAACATTGTCGGTTGTGCTCAGTTTCTAGATCTAAAAATAAACCCACTTAGAGTTGGTTTTAGGTGATAAACCGCATCTAGGTGTAGAATGGTTTTGCTTGATTCTGTCTGGTTTGGATGTTTGATCGATTAAACTGTTTGGTTTCGTCCAGAGCCGAACTGGATGTTCATCAGCCGAACTGGGAGTTCAGATCCCAGTTCGTACAGGTTCAGACAATGTTGACCAAGCAGTTTGGACGTTGACCAAGGTCAACGTTCACTGTTCACTGAATCCAGTTCTGATCGAGTTCGTTTGACCAGAGTCAGTTCGGATCCGGTTCGGATGTCATAATCCAGTTCGGGTCCAGTTCGTGTAAATTAATTTTTGAACAAACAGTCGATTGTTTACGCGAATGATTAATAATTGACGAACTTGGTAAACATTTTTGTTAATCACATTGAATTTAACGAACTTTTCATTTTATGTGTGTTTCAGAAATGGTGAACGATCTAAAAGTTGGCGAGAAACATAACATTTGTGCTCATCTGAGCATTACCAGAACAAAGCTTTCCTAGTTCGGTGGTTCCGGGATATTCGATTTCGTATGGCGTTCAAGGATTCACTACGCTATTACACACGAGTGTGATGTGTACCGTGATATTCTCACCGAGTTCTGGACCACTGCTAGAACAATAACCGATGCCCCAATCAGAATATCTGCCCGGTTCAGAATAGAACGGTTGAATTTACTGAAGAAGATGTCAAAAGGGTACTAAAGCTTACTGATGATACTACAACATTAGCATTGGAATTTGATCAAGCAGATAATGTGGCATTATTGAAAAGACCATGGTATGCTGAAGATCCAAGCAGAGACTAGATTTACAAGTCTGAGTTCTGTGTTCCCTACAAGTTCCTGATACACATTCTACTACACTGTTTGGGAAACAGAATTGCGGGTCATGACGAAATTGGTCCGAAGATGTTGTTATTGATGAATGCTTTAATCCTTAACCGTCCATACAATTGTGTCGGGTTGATCTTCTATTACATGAGAGATAACGTGACTCAGAGGTACAAGAAAGCACTATTATACTCGAGGTTTACTCAGATGATCTTAAATGATTTTTATCCAACTTTGGTGAAGAATGAAGATCAGAAGATGAATTTGAAACATATGAGTGAGACTAGTGTTGGTACTTTGATAACATATCAGAAGGAGAAACTAGAAGATTACCCGAAGTTGAAGAGATTAATTAGTCATCTTGGAAATGTCAACTATATTACACCAGCTGATGGTGCACCCTGTCATGAGGAAGGGAGTTCGTTTGATGAACTTGATTACAGTTGGATCGAGGAAAGAAACCAACAATCACAGCAAGCAAAAGTGAAACAACCTAGACGACAAACACAGACACCACCTGTTGTACAAGAACCGGTAGTATCTGCACCTACTGTCACAGAACCTATTATCTCATCACCTGAAGTCTGTGCGACTGTCGCCGTGACTGAGACACCTGCAGTGAATACCCTGATCGATGAAGAAGCGAGTGATGATGATGAGTTTAGTGATATGGCTTAACTCTGAGGATGTTTCAGACACAAATATAAGGTCCAATCAAAGAATGTTCGAATAAGAAAGGGTCGTGACAAACATTTTGCTTACCGAACAAGTTTGAACAAAACAAACGACCGTTACATGGGTCATGTGTATGAAGATAAAGCCTCGTTTGAATCTGATGAAGATTACAACCCAGATGTTGATGTCGTACAAAGCAAGGGTAAGAAACCGACTACTTCTTCATCTCAATTGACTCCAGGAAAAAGGAGAAAGTCGATTGCCACCAGTGGAAGAGGTAAAAGACATTCAAATATGTCTTTTCCTGAGACTACTTCAACTCCAATTACTTTTACAGCACAAGCTGCTATATACACAGAGTTGGTTCAGTCAAGTGTTTTTTGGATTGTCAAAGTCTACAACAGCTAGCACAACACCTTCAGCAAGTGTTGGCGCTCAATATGTTCAACAACCAATGGGATCAACATCTACTCCAAAATTCTCCACTGCCACTACAACAAATTCAACTCCTTCAACACCAGATGTCAATTTTCATGTATCTCAAGGCTCAATTTCCTTTACACAGACAGAGTTACTCAATAGTGCTCTGCTCGATTTCCAATTACAGATTGATGACTTGAAGGCTCAAAATGCTGAGAAGTCAAAGGTGATTGAGGTGTTAAAGAGGAAGGATGAAGAGAAAACCCTAATGATAGCGGAGTTAAAAGCAAGAGATGAGTCTTTGCACGGAGATTATCTCTAGTTAAAAAGTGGAGAAGCGGCCAAAGCTCAAGAGATAACAAGATTGAAAATGGCCAGTCTGAACCAGGATGCTCTAATTGCACAGATGATGATCAGATTAAATTCTTGCTTGAGAATTTTTAAAGCTCAGGGGGGGGGGGGGGATATAGGTTTTAGTTCATGATGTAAAGCTGATGTGCTGCAATACTTGAACGATGAACCTGAGAATGACGACCCGGAAGGTAACACTAGTGGAGGTCCAGGCCCAACTAGAGCTTCTAGCTCGGGTGCTGGTACGTCTGCAGCTCAGGGGGAGTCTGATTCCAGGGATGCAGTGCCAATTACTTCTGTCTCCTCAAACCAAGATGCGAAAAGCATAAACGATATTGGGATAATACTTGAAGATGGTGATTTTGTCTGTGAACTCAACCAAGCACAAATTCAAGCGATCTTCAATTTAAATGACAAGGATATGAAGAAAGCTGCCAAAGCTGAACCCAAAATATATGAGTCATCAGAATCAGAAACTGAAGATGATATTTTTGATGAGGAGGTTGAGGTTGAAGACGTAACAGAGGAGGAGTATCCTGATCTGTATTCAAATTTCAACAACAAAAACTCAGCTGATGATGACTTTGAGGTTTTTCCAAAGGAAAGGGGTGACGAGGCTGAGGTAAAGCAGAAGAAAAAAGAAGCTAAAAAACCTGAAGTCCCGATTGCCAAAGAGGTTAAGGAACAGAAACAACGATGGGTTTATAACGATTAATGAAGACATTTCATGCCAACTATGTTCCACCTCCAAAACTGATCAAACAAAGTAGGCATGTGAGGTTCAAGGGTAAGGTGTCAGGTGAAATAATAAGCTGGATGTATGCGGAAAGTCTGAAGTTGAAAAACCGAGGTGGTGGGCAAAATACCTTGGTTGCGGAAGCGGATCGAGTCTTTGTGTAACTCGTTTTTGTAGAAACAAATGAACACCCGGATATGAACACGATGGTGTTTGAGATGTGATGATGATGATGAGCAAAGCTAGTATAAACATGGATAGATGAAGAACAACATAGATAGATAAACAAGGTGGAATGATAGATAAATAAAGATAACCGAAAGATTACATTTTACCTACCCCACGCATTCCCGGGTATCATGAACTTACTAGGTGAGTTCATGAACCCTTGACAAGCTTCAAAGAACCATGACTAACTCTCTCTCAAAACATACACTCATCATCAAGTCTTTCACATGAGAAAGACTTGCTATATATACTACAAAACTAACTAAGGGCATAATAGTAAAACTTCCAACTAGTGACAATATTTAAACAATAAATAATATTCACTAGAGCCATCTTCTTAAGTTGAGTCTTGTATCTTGAGTTGTCATGTTCTTCACCGTGTTGTCGGGACGGTAGACGTTAAGTGGCCGTTGAGTATTAATCACATCTATCCAAATCTTGTTGGCTCGGTATCTCGATTCCCAACATAAGTGTTATAGGATTAAACGCCAGCATGATGTTCAATACTTCAAGCATGCAACAGACTTTAGTTCTTAACCAGTTTGGGATGTTCGGGAGCTTATAAGAAAACCTTTCTGTAACTATGGAGATAATTGGAGGGGTTTATACTTCAAGCATCAGGTGGAGAAAGAATATAACAATGGATTTCAATATTTGAAGCCTCAAAGACCGAAAAGTCATGAACATCCGACAATGATACATCAGAAAACTAGGAAGAATCTAATAGTGCTAACTTTCAAGAAGAAGCCTAATGTGATGAAGAAAGTTCCATTAATGAAGATGGAGTTGGATTTTATCAAGATCTTGAAGTGGTGGTACTACAATGAAAATACCAGAGAAGCAGTGATTGTGTTGGAGGATGATAACAAAGTTATGAAGGTGTTTGACCCGGTTTGGCTGATCAACTTATCCAAGGCTGACATAGACGAGCTGTACCATAACCAGATCGTGTTCCATCCTGACTATATGGAACATGCTCTGCAATTCCAAAGGGTGATCCGAATTTGTTTTGCATTCAATATCTATGCTGGGCATAATCACCAGAAGACATAGATTGAGATGGAAGCTGGAGATCAAGAATGATAAAGACTGACCAACATTTTTCAAGGGGGAGTTTGTTGATGCATAATAGAGCAAGATGCTGGATTAAGTAGAAGGTTATAGAAGAATCAAAGTTTATGAAGAAAAACCCTAGACTAACCGAACTGCACCCGAACTGTGGACGAACTGGCACCTGAACTGCCAGTTCGGACAAGGTCCAGTTCGGGTGATCAGGTACTTATATATAGTAGTTTTAGTCTAGAATTTTGTAACGGGTTGTCATTTAGTGTGTGAAACTCAAGGTGTTTTCCAGTTTTACTCTGAGTCTTTTTGTAACTTGTCCTTGGTTTGTTGAATGAAAGATTGAGTTTATTTACCTCATTATCATTCGTTTCATTTACGTAAATGACTTAAGTTGACATGATCCACCGTACACGCTCTTGCAATGGTACGCTACCCTATGACTCATACATACGCTCTCACATAGATACAATACACGAGACATGCTGTAGCATAGGAATATGCTCTGACATATATATATATATATATATATATATATATATATATATATAATCAAACGTTTTTGTTTCTTTTACCTGTTAACCAGTAAGCGGGTTTAGAGTTCTTTGCACCTGGTGTAACTCTTACGGGTCGTAATCGGGTCGGGTTCAATATTTGTCGGGTGCGGACGCATAATATCCAACACATACAATATCCAACATTATGTTCTAAGCATTCTAAACTACCTTTATCATGATTTAAGGGAAATCACCTCTAACCCATCATCAATTCATCAAATTTCATCACATACATACATGGAATCATATCATACTACAAATTTCATAATTCTTTAGGTAGCCTTTTAACATAAGAGTTCATCATAAAGGCTTGGTTACTAATTCACCAATTTGATTACCCACCAAAGGTTCTACATAGCAATAGATGTTCCTAACATCATAGAATTTTAATTTCCATCAACCGATTTCAGATTTTAAATCCCCAATTTCGAGACCTAGGCATGCATGGATCAAGAGATACACTTACTTGGTATAAGAATGAGTTTAGATGAAGGAATGGACTTCCAATTCACTCTTGATGGCTAGAATTTGCAGCCTTAACCCTTAAATTGCAGATTTTTGAGCTCTTAGGGCTAGAAGGAGGAGGTAACACACCAGGGGGAGGAGAATTGTTCTCCAGCCCCTTCTCCCCTTCTTTTACTAATTTAAGCTTGGCACATTGGCAGAACCAGTTTTTTTTTTTTATCCACCCTATTTTACACTTTAGAATAAGTATTTTTCACAAAATATTAATTACTAACCAAATAAGGTTATTTTTATCGTTGCATAATTATAATAAATTTCATGGAACTATCGCATCTTCACAATATTTTTTAAAAGCCGGGATGTTACAACTAACATATTACGGCTATATACGCATCTCCCAGTTTGTCAGTTTTATCAATTTATTTGCTTCTAATGCTCGGGTTCCACACGAAGGGCCAGAATGTCAAAATGGTTCAGCACAAGACTGCCAGAGATGGATCAGAATCCACCGCTAACGAAGCAACGCGAATCGACTCCAACTGAGGAAGATGAACGGGCGATGAATGGAGGTTACTGGTGGCTTTGGAATCTCGATCTTGAACAGAGGTTAGTGGTGGCTAACTGGAATGGGGGTTCCCGGAATGCGTGAGAGACACTGGATTCAAAGCAGGAGCACTGGCTGGAGATAGACGATGATGCTCCCACCGGAGCACTGGCCGGAAATACCTTTGTGGCTTCTCCCATTCTTTGTTTTTTTATCTAGTACAGGGGTATAATCATCATTTAATTTAAAAAAGTTAACAGAATTTTGTAACAGTTGTTAGCGTCAAGGACCAAAGCCGTAACAAGTTGAAAAAGTTCTGGACCATAGCCGTAATAAATGCATCTTAGGGACGAAAGTTGAAAAACATGCAAACCACAGAGACGATTGCCATAATTTACTCTTTTTATTTATATAAATTCTTTAATTTTAATGCACAGTTTAATTTAAATAAACTTAGTTTTTATTTAATTAGTTTATTTAAATTGAAAAATAAATAATTGGGTAATCATTGCAACTTGCAAGGGAGGTTATAGGGCTTTATCTACTACAACATATTTTGTCAAAGCATTCATAGTAGGTTCCCTAAAAATCTGTCAGTATAATCCCCAAATTTTAGGGTGTGGTTGTGAGTGGAGGAGAGAAAAAAATTACTGTTCATCCCTATATTTAAGGAAAAACTGGTGTTTTTTTCTAAAATTTGAGGTTTGTTTTTTATGAAGGAGAAAAAAATAATGATAAGGGAATAAAAATGTATTATTTAATTATGGTTGTGAGTGAAAGAGGGAAAAGGTAATAATAAAAATATAAATTATAGAATGGCGATGAGGAACCTGCTGGGATGCTCTTATAACGTCCTTTTCATGTCATCCGTCATGTGTCAAAAGATGCCCGATGGAGGAGAGTTATGACTACACGTAGCCTAATAAAAATGATGTTTTCTAAAACTTCTAACTCATAGTGAGATAAATGTGTGTTTAAACTTTATAACAATGATTATATGATGTGTCTAACTTTAGAGTAAATTACACAGAAGGTCCTTTACGTTTTATCCAGATTTTGGATTAGGTCCTTTAAGTAAAGTTGTTACACTCGACATCCTTTATGTTTTGAACCTGTTTCATAGAAGGTCCTTATCACTAATGGGGTTAAAGACAATTGTCAAGTCAAGGGAAATTTAGTTATTTTATACTTCTTTTTAAAAAGATTAAAGTCGAAAATCTCATCTAATATTAAAACAATGAGGTCATCATTCTTTCGTCTTGATCAGATAGTTCCTCTGTCCTTCTTACGCATCTCATACTCTGCATCTTTACAATAGCAATTTCAAATAAAATTCAAAGAAGATACGAACAATTCATAAAAAATTGTGTAACTAGCTATGTCCCGTAGAAGAAAAATCTCATGGACTCACGATATGTATCAGGATAAGCTCCTGTAGTCACTACAACACTAAAATCAGAACAAAACCAAATCAATTTTGATGAAATGCACCAAACTACATGCAAAATTAGACTTACAATATTGGTAGCACATTGTATCATTAGGGTTTAAAATGTAAAGCAAGATAATAAACCTTCCAGAACTTGATGATGAACGACACTATGTCTCGACAAAAATCACAAACACCACCACCACATAACATCAAAATATATCATCAAATATCGGATGGCTTATATTTGTAATAGATAATCAAATGAAAATGTAGTAACATTACCAACAAATAGATAAACAAAGTGGTGCAGTGTACATCTAATCCATTTGTAGAATATACCATCGAAAAAGGAAAATAGCTAAACAGAGTGGTGCAATCTAAAAGTGCGTGAGTGGTGGATCGTCTACTAGATCGTATTGAAATCAATGTAAAACGAGGATGAACACGAGAGTAAATACAAAGGATATGTATTAGACCAATGAGAAACACCAGTGAGTACACATACAAGATCTGACCAAGAAGTTATTTCTCTATACAAGACTAAGCTATTTATAGATGAACTAATCAAGCTTAAACTCGATCAGCCGAACCTCCAGTTCGGACCAGGTTCATGTGTGTCCGAACTTGGAGTTCGCCTCAGGTTCGGATCACAGCAATCTTGTAGCCTTTTGTCTTGTATTCAATACTTCACATGACAACCTAGAATTATGCAGCAACAAACTCCCCCTCGACATGTGCAGTATCAACTTCCACTTAAAACTTGTATCTTGTATCTTCAATCAAATTCTTCCTCAACTTGATGATTAGTCTGATCTTGAATACCTGATATTACAGCATGTGTAAACTCTTTATTAACAGCTTCAGAAGACTTGAAGTTGTGATGTTCTTCTTTTCACTTAGAAACCTGTCAACATATATAATCTTGGCACAAAATGTCTCTTTGAGACTCCAAGATATTTTGATTTTGAAATTTAATTTCGTATTCCGTGTTGATCAATAGAAAAGAAATAAGAAGTAAAATCTTTTTGGCTTTTAGAAACTTTATATCAAAACACACCTAAAATCTTTTTGATATATTCTGATATGAAAAGTAAATCCAATACAGAATCAGAAACTATTTTTGTCTTTTGCGAAAAGATCTCAACTTGGGATCATATTGAACATAACATGCTGAACTACACTTCAATTTCAATTATTATAGCACATAAGCCATGTCGATTGCAGATATACTTTGTCCAACTTTAAACTCACACAGAATCATACTCATAACATCAGGATATGTTAAGGTATTGATTAGATTTGCTTTGACTAGTGTACCCCACACTATCAGACATAATCAGATATGCTTTTGCTTATCACACTTTTATGATTTCACTTGTGATTTAACACATAGTGATTGTATACATGATATAGTCAACTGTGTTCCATGCAAAAAGAAATAAGAATGTTAAATCGTCTACCTTAAGGTCGATCTTTCAATACGTAGATAAGGCCTTGGATTTAACAAAATAAGAAAATAAAACAAGTTGAAATTGTATAACTCAACAACAATCAGATCGGTACTCCCGTACATGCAGAGAATGTTCGATGAGTTATACGAAACACCAAAGAAAATAAAGTAGAACGTCAAACGAACAACAATCAGGTCGATCTTTCGATACCCTAAGAAAGTCTGATCGTTTGACAAAATAAAGAAAATCAAACAAGTTTAAATTTTTGCAAAATGAACACATGTATACACAGTGACTTCTCATTTTTCTTTTCACATATCTATTTCTTGATACCTTGAAATATGTATCAAGATGTTATCCACTAGGTCAAGCATCAAATTTAATGTATATCACATTTGAATACTTGCTGATTTGCCGAGCCTACCTTACACATCGATCAAATGATCTTATGGCTTTTTCATCTATTTTATCCATTAGTTAGACGTTGTTAGCCAATGTACCATCATTTCCCAAACATTTCGGATACAATTTCTCATTTTTCAATGTTTTTAGATTTTTACAATTTTCAATGTTTTTGGATTTTCAAATTTCTCCCCCTTAAAAATGACAAACTCGATTTCTTAGATTTTCATATTTAACATTTGAAAAAACAACACACTATTTTTGTATTTTTCAAAAACACACTCCCCCTCAAAATGAGATGGACTGAAAAACAAAGAAAAAGGATCAACAAACACGAATACTAACATTTTATCATTTTGAAAACCAAATTGATATAGAAATTCAATTTAAGTTATCACGGATATTTCACAATCAGCAATTTACCAATCATCGAAAGATCTTCTTGAAATACCTGCTAACACCAAATAAAACATTAGTCGCTCTGGGATCGACCCGATTAAATAGCGTCGGGTCGCCCGGTGTCTTCCACATAGTCAGAGTTGGCCTTGGAAAGAACCTTTGGTTTCCATATCTTTGAAGTTTTTGATTTTTGATCAGAACCAAATTCAGAATCAACCGGCGTACTTGATTTAGACCAAGACGGCTTACGAGTGGATTTGACCTTTGGAGACCATGGTTCATCAAAAATCTGACCTTTGTTATCCACATATTTAGTAGTGTTGTGGATATATTCAGACGTCGGACACTCAGCAGCAAGATGGCCAGGTTGACGACATGCATAACAAAGTCTTTCTCGAAATTGAAAAACATTTGAGAAAACCAGAAGAATGTTCAGAATCAAAGTTATTATGAAATCATCATAGGAATCTTACCTAGGAGATGGACTCCTTGAAGATGATGACCTTCCAGAATAATAAGATTTTTCTGTCGGAGGAGGTGATTTCTTTGGAACCTTAACTTTGGAAATCTTTTTAGCTTTCACTGGCTTCTTAGCTTGAACAGGTGCTTCCTTGACCTCATAACCCAAACCTTTGTTCTTATAACCTAGGGTCTTTAATGAACTTGAAGAAGAACTAGAAGCTTCTCTCCACTTAGCTTCTCTAGTGAATTTAGCTTTGATGTCTTTCAGTTTGTTCTTTCGATTAAAGATTTTTCTTCTTCAGTTGCAGACGAAGTACTGAAGCAACCTTATCAAAGATCTGTTCATTTTCCAAAAGAAAAGAATTTAAATTAAATTTTGGAGCTTCACCCAATGGTTTTTGCTTTTTCCCAGACTTCGATTTCTTCTTCTTTGATTGGGTGGCAAACTTCGAATAATCATGCAATTCATCTTGAGGATCAAGTGGAGCAGATGTAAATTCAGATAAATCCACTGGTTGAGGAACCATCTGAATATAATTCTTTTTGGAACTATCTTCACTACGGTCCTGTTTATATAAGAAATTCAACAATGTCGGCGATAAATTGAAATTCTTCACTTGCCTTTTTAACTCCAAAGTTTCCATTTTTATCTCAGAAATTTTCTGTTGAGCATCAAACACTTCTTTTTGTGACTTGATAAATTTTTCATTGATATCATCATACTCATACGTTTGCAGCTTCCGGATCTCACATTCAGCAAAAAGTTCTTCGGTAACATGTTCCCACTTCTTTATGTATATGTCCACATCATTTGTTAAAACTTCATTCTTATCTCGAAACAGGACATTTTCATCTTGAAGTGTAGATATCTTGTTTTGAAGTTTTTCAATGGTAGCAGCAGATTCAACAACAAGTGCATTTGCTTTTTAAAACTTTTGTTGAACTAGATAACTTTTCTCAAATAGATTTTCAAAATCTTGTGCTACGTCTAAAGCTTCAGCTTTGGCTTTCTCACATTCCTCAGCCAAGATACTATTTCATTTCACTACATCTTCATGAACATGCACCAATTCATAATATTTCTTTTGAAATTCTTCCAATTCTTTCTTTAACACATTAATTTCTTCAGTCGATAATTGTGAATCTCGTTCAAAACATGCATTCTTTTTGCGTAATTTCACACATTCAAGACATTGTATTTTTTTATCTTAACTTCTTTGATCATTGATATTATCGAATTGGAATCAGAATCAGTTAGAATACTATCATCATCATGACGAGCAGTCAATGCAACAGTGATAGGAACATTTGACTGGTTTGGGACATTTGAATCTGCATTCCAAGCAAATTCATCTGGATGCCAAAATATGTCTGTCATCTTGTTATCAGCAAAATCAGATGCTTTGTGAACTTTTTGATATGGATTTGATGATGTAAACACCAAATGCGCATGTTGACCAGTCTTCAATTTATTTTCAGTGGACATTGGACATTTACGGGAATAATGTCCATACACGGAACATTTAAAACACTTAACCTTCGATTTGTCCAAACCAATCTTACCATCCTGATTACCACACTTAGCCGACACTAGGGACCTATACATACTCACTTCTTTTAAAATGCAAAACTTGATTTGCATATTTAGGTAAGTACGACTATTATTTGCCTAATTGATTTGTTCAAATTAGCTAAGTATTTTTATTTTGCTATTATTTGCCTAGTTGATTTAGCTAAGTATATCTATCCCATTATTATTTACCAACTTTCATTGAGTCCTATGACCTTTGCATTTCCCCCTAGGGTAGACTTCCAACTTAGCACTAGAATCTTTACTTGTGCCTCTAGTTTTAGACGGCCGAATGCTCATGCGCCTAGCCTAGAAAGTAATGATGACCAAAAAGATAAGAAGATTCAAGAATTGATAAATGAAAATGAATTGCTGGTTGCTGAAAATACAAGTAAGATTGAAGAATTGACAGCTGAACAGAAAAGGTTGGCAGATTTAATCCAAGAAGTCACATCTCAAAAAGAAAAATTTTCAAACTTTCAAGAAGAAGTTATTAAGAAAGAGTCACAGGTTAAGTGTGTTGTGAAAGAGCTTGAACAGAAACTGACAATGTTATCTGAAGAAAATGTTGACTTAGTCAAAGAAGTAAAGAAATGGAAAGCTGAAGCTGAGGATACTGCAAATGATTTTCAAAATCTTTTTAACATGTCACACCCCCAAAATACCACAAACGGAGTTTATACCGTTAAGGGGCGCGACTAGACCAGGATCCACAACCATAGTTACAAATACTAAACGAATCGGGGTTAGTTCAAACACAAGTTATAAATCAAAGTCTTAAATTACATACGCAGCGGAAAAATAATCATCCTGGCACTAACCACGTGCCTTACAAATTCATTGTTTTATAAATCCCCAATTTAAGTTAAATCAAAAATAAGAGTCTTCGCGTGCCGTGCCAACCTCCGGTGGATACTCCTT
Source organism: Deinandra increscens subsp. villosa (assembly GCA_039602395.1). NCBI lineage: Eukaryota > Viridiplantae > Streptophyta > Magnoliopsida > Asterales > Asteraceae > Deinandra > Deinandra increscens. The sequence goes on from JBCNJP010000027.1 coordinate 75,409,176, forward strand.
AGCGATCTGCAAAAGTTTAAACCACGCAAGTGTCAACCTAACGGTTGGTGAGTTCACAGTGGGCTTGTCAAGCATTGGCCCGGTCTCATAATCATAATTCGTGTCAAGATGTACTTACAAAATATTTATTTGTGAAAAGCAATGCTCGTAATCAATTCTCAGTTTATAAATGGTTTGTCCGTGACCTACGTCATCGGGTATGTACTAGTTCCGTAAAGTTAAAGGACTCAACCGATATCGCGGGTAGCTAATCCGTTGTTCCATGCTCTAAGGAAGTTTGTACCAAAGCTGACTTATTTTGTGGGGGCCGAGCCATCCCGTACGGTGCGGACATACGTCATCGCGGTTTTTGCCTCCCCCGTGTCCTCTCGGGACCACGGTCAAATAGGCTGATATTGTTCCTCCGTGCACTCCCCGTGCCACGTGGCGGAGTTTGTCAAACTCCAGTAGATCTACCCAACATCCCCTCGCTTTACAATTAATGGCACAATTTTAGTTGAGGACTTTTAAGTTATAAGGCATCCTTAGAAAACATGTGATATCATATGGTTTAGACTTTAACCTACACTAGCCATATTAAAACGTTTTCAGTTTTGTTTCAAAAATAGTTTGTTCAGAGTTCACAAGTGTTTCCCATAGAACACTTCAGTTCATCAAGTGGGTGCCAAGCATCCCGTGTTCTCATGTTCATCAGTAGGTGCCTAGCACTCTAGAGTTTATCAGCATTGTTTTTCGTTAAGTTATTCGGTGTGGCCCAAACGGACTCACGGTAAGCGGGTTAGTGACACTCACCTTTGGTTGCACTGCTACACTTCAAGTGATCCAAATATTGTTGTTTAACGAAGACCTAGAACACGTTTAGGTCTTAAGTATTAGCTTCGTGTCTAATCTTTACTTAACGTCACTATGGCCCATAACATAGCACGTTGCAACTATGACTCGACATACCGACACACGACACCAATGGTTGATCATAAACAAGGGTTCATATAAATCAGATATCAAGCATGTTTCATCATGGTATAATCATGTAAGTCATGGCATAACACTTAAGCAAATTTCACAAGTTTGGTTTTTAGGTCAGGTCTTAGTTTCGCTAGCATAGTTTCGCTAGGCAGTTTCGCTAGGTGCACGGGCAGCACTTTCGCTAGGCAATGCCCGGTAACACAGTTTCGCTAGGCTAGTTTCGCCCGAAACTGCTGACGCAGTTTCGCTAGCCTAGTTTCGCAGGGAAACTGGTTTGAACTTTCGTTCAGGTATTTCGCTCGGTAGTTTCGTTCGAGCTGGTCTGGTCAGGTTACCCGGCGACACTATAGTTTCGCTGGTCAGTGTCGCTGGAAGGAGATATAATTTCGCTACTTAGTTTCGCCCAGAGAACAGACAGTTTCGCTGGTCGCGAAAAACACACGGATTTGCCTAAAAATCAACCTAACAGCTTCTGATCTTACATGCAATTCATTATCTAGCATTCATAGGCATTTACCAACATAAATCAAGCAGCTTTATCATATTTAACATGCATTTTAATCATCAAATCTCTAAAAACACTTCTAAACCCTAAAATGACCAAAATTGCATAAATCATCATCATGGTTTGTTTTTACACGTAAAGTTTCTGACTTTATGGTAGATCTAGCATTCCTAAGCAACATATTAAGAGATCAAGTGATTTCATGTAGATTTAGGCATGCTTTTAAGAGAAATACAAAGAAAACACATGAATGGTGGTTTTTGGAGACTCACGGTTTGATCTTAGGATCCGGATGAATGATCTTCAAGGCTGAGATCTTGGTAATCCTTGGTGATCCTCAGCTGACCAGAAATCTCGAGGTAGGAGAGTGTGTGTGTGTTTGTTGTGTGGTTTAGGCAAAATGAGGCTACTAGGGTTTATTAAGTTTATTTATATCAGAGGCTAGTTTCGCTGGCAGTTTCGCTGGCCAGGCGAAACTAGCTCTAGTCACGAGTTATCGGGTAGCTTAGCTGGCTACCGGGCGACACTATAGTTTCGCCCGTTAGTTTCGCTGGCTACCAAAACAGGTCAATTTTCACATAATCAAGTATTTACAATTAATCATGCTATTCACAATAATAAGTCATGTATTTAAATCACATTGCACATAAAGACAATCAATGATGAACACATAACACATATGGACGGGCTCGGTGATCAACCAAAGGTCGTGGACGTATTCGGCCTAGTTAAGCATTAGTTACTAAGTTAACACTTATAATCGTAACTAACGGATTTGTCTAACGGAAGTTAACCTTGAAATTCTCGGGTGTCACATCATTCCCCTGAAATTGAAATTTTCGTCCCGAAAATTATTCTTGTGTCGTAGCGTTCGCAGCATCAGTTGTCGTCGTTGCTATCGTCGCTGGGGAAAGAAAGCAAAATTTTTAGGGTTGTCACATCCTCCTCCCGTTAAGGAATTTTGGTCCCCAAAATTAAATTATACCTTGAGTTTCTGTGGACGTTTGCTCAAACAAGTGAGGATACTTTTTCTTCATCTGATCCTCACGCTCCCAAGTATATTCAGGTCCACGCCTTGAGTTCCATCGCACCTTGACGATCGGAATCTTGCTACGTTTGAGGGCTTTCTCCTCGCGTCCCATGATTTCTACTGGTTGCTCAATAAATCTCAGATGTTCGTCGATTTCCAATTCCTCCAAGGGAATTATTTCGATGTCTTCAGCCAGACATTTCTTTAGATTGGAAACGTGAAACACGTTGTGAACTCCATCGAGTTCAGCAGGGAGTTGCAATCGATAGGCCACCGGGCCTACTTCCCCAATAATTTCAAACGGACCGATGTAGCGAGGATTTAACTTTCCACGCTTCCCGAAGCGTATCACTCCCTTCCAAGGAGATACCTTCAACAATACTTTATCACCCACCTCAAACTTTAGAGGTTTTCGGCGTTTGTCGGCATAACTCTTTTGTCGATCACGTGCTGCAGCTAGCCGTTGCCTAATTTGAATAATTCGCTCGGTCATATCATGGATAACTTCCGGTCCAGTGAGCCCTTTCTCACCCGTTTCAGCCCAACACACGGGCGATCTACATTTTCTGCCATAAAGTGCTTCAAAAGGTGCAGCACCTATACTTAAATGATAACTATTGTTGTAAGAGAACTCCACCAGTGGAAGGTGAGTCTCCCAATCTTTCCCAAAGTCAAGGACGCAAGCTCGGAGCATATCTTCTAAGGTTTGAATCGTTCGTTCCGTCTGACCGTCAGTCTGCGGGTGATAAGCTGTACTCATGTCTAGTCGGGTTCCCAATGCTTCCTGCATTGATTGCCATAACCGGGAAGTGAATCGAGGATCTCGATCAGAAATGATAGTCTTAGGCACACCGTGAAGCTTCACAATTTTGTCGATGTACAGCTTTGTCAATTTATCCATATTATCACTTTCCTTCATCGGAATGAAATGTGCCGATTTGGTTAATCGATCGATGACAACCCAAATCGCATCCGGTTGATTTGATCGATGAGGTAGTCCTGTTACAAAATCCATTGAGATATCCTCCCATTTCCATTCTGGGATCTTTGGTTGTTGCAGTAAACCAGAAGGCTTTTGGTATTCAATTTTGACCCTTGAGCATGTTAAGCATTTAGCCACATATCGAGCAATGTCGGCTTTCATATTCGGCCACCAATACAAACTCTTCAAATCCTGGTACATTTTATCCGATCCAGGGTGTACCGAGTATCTTGACTTGTGAGCCTCGTCCATTACGAGCTCACGGAGATTTCCAAACAAAGGAACCCAGATTCTGTCATTATAGTACGTGAGTCCATCGGACTTAACTTCAGAATGGCCATCTACACCACGCAGTGCTTCAGCTGCGAAGTTTTCTGCTTTCAAAGCTTCTCGTTGGCAGTCACGGATCCGATCCGGTAATCCTGAATGTATTGTAAGTTGAAGCGCTCGTACCCGCCGAGGCTTTTCGTATTCTTTTCTGCTTAGGGCATCTGCCACCACATTTGCTTTTCCCGGATGATATTTAATGGCCAAATCATAATCGTTCAGTAATTCAACCCACCTTCTTTGCCGCATGTTGAGGTCTTTCTGATCAAAGATGTGTGCTGTAAACTTTTATGATCAGTGAATATCGTGCACTTTGTTCCATATAGGTAATGTCTCCAAATCTTGAGTGCATGAACAACGACTCCCATTTCCAAATCATGCGTTGTATAATTCTTTTCAGTATCCTTTAGTTGCCTGGACCCGTAGGCAATCACTTTATCTCGTTGCATCAACACGCAACCGAGTCCTTGGATTGATGCATCGCAATAAACCACAAAGTCGTCAACTCCATCGGGTAATGCAAGAATTGGAGCCGAACATAACATATCTTTAAGCATTTGGAACGCGCGCTCTTCATTTTCACCCCATCTGTATTGCACTCCTTTGTGCGTTAAGGCTGTTAAGGGTTGAGCCAATTGAGAGAAACCCTTAATAAACCTTCGATAATATCCGGCAAGTCCTAAAAATTGTCGGATTTCTGTTGGCGCTCTTGGGGTAGACCAGTTCTTTATTGCTTCCACTTTGGCTGGATCGACATGAATTCCTTCCTCATTAACAATGTGTCCAAGAAACTGGACTTCGCGGATCCAAAAGTCGCACTTTGAAAACTTGGCGTAGAGCTGTTCCTTGCGAAGCAATTCCAAAATAAGACGCATATGTTCCTCGTGTTCTTCCTTGGTCTTAGAGTAGATCAAAATGTCGTCGATGAAGACTATCACAAACTTATCGAGGTACGGCTTGCACACTCGATTCATCAGATCCATAAATACGGCAGGTGCATTGGTTAGCCCAAACGGCATAACCAGGAACTCGTAGTGTCCATACCGAGTTCTGAAAGCTGTCTTGGGTACATCCTCATCACGAACGCGAAGCTGGTGATATCCAGATCGTAGATCAATTTTTAATCTGTCACACCCCCAAAATACCACAAACGGAGTTTATACCGTTAAGGGGCGCGACTAGACCAGGATCCACAACCATAGTTACAAATACTAAACGAATCGGGGTTAGTTCAAACACAAGTTATAAATCAAAGTCTTAAATTACATACGCAGCGGAAAAATAATCATCCTGGCACTAACCACGTGCCTTACAAATTCATTGTTTTATAAATCCCCAATTTAAGTTAAATCAAAAATAAGAGTCTTCGCGTGCCGTGCCAACCTCCGGTGGATACTCCTTAGGGATCTGCAAAAGTTTAAACCACGCAAGTGTCAACCTAACGGTTGGTGAGTTCACAGTGGGCTTGTCAAGCATTGGCCCGGTCTCATAATCATAATTCGTGTCAAGATGTACTTACAAAATATTTATTTGTGAAAAGCAATGCTCGTAATCAATTCTCAGTTTATAAATGGTTTGTCCGTGACCTACGTCATCGGGTATGTACTAGTTCCGTAAAGTTAAAGGACTCAACCGATATCGCGGGTAGCTAATCCGTTGTTCCATGCTCTAAGGAAGTTTGTACCAAAGCTGACTTATTTTGTGGGGGCCGAGCCATCCCGTACGGTGCGGACATACGTCATCGCAGTTTTTGCCTCCCCCGTGTCCTCTCGGGACCACGGTCAAATAGGCTGATATTGTTCCTCCGTGCACTCCCCGTGCCACGGGGCGGAGTTTGTCAAACTCCAGTAGATCTACCCAACATCCCCTCGCTTTACAATTAATGGCACAATTTTAGTTGAGGACTTTTAAGTTATAAGGCATCCTTAGAAAACATGTGATATCATATGGTTTAGACTTTAACCTACACTAGCCATATTAAAACGTTTTCAGTTTTGTTTCAAAAATAGTTTGTTCAGAGTTCACAAGTGTTTCCCATAGAACACTTCAGTTCATCAAGTGGGTGCCAAGCATCCCGTGTTCTCATGTTCATCAGTAGGTGCCTAGCACTCTAGAGTTTATCAGCATTGTTTTTCGTTAAGTTATTCGGTGTGGCCCAAACGGACTCACGGTAAGCGGGTTAGTGACACTCACCTTTGGTTGCACTGCTACACTTCAAGTGATCCAAATATTGTTGTTTAACGAAGACCTAGAACACGTTTAGGTCTTAAGTATTAGCTTCGTGTCTAATCTTTACTTAACGTCACTATGGCCCATAACATAGCACGTTGCAACTATGACTCGACATACCGACACACGACACCAATGGTTGATCATAAACAAGGGTTCATATAAATCAGATATCAAGCATGTTTCATCATGGTATAATCATGTAAGTCATGGCATAACACTTAAGCAAATTTCACAAGTTTGGTTTTTAGGTCAGGTCTTAGTTTCGCTAGCATAGTTTCGCTAGGCAGTTTCGCTAGGTGCACGGGCAGCACTTTCGCTAGGCAATGCCCGGTAACACAGTTTCGCTAGGCTAGTTTCGCCCGAAACTGCTGACGCAGTTTCGCTAGCCTAGTTTCGCAGGGAAACTGGTTTGAACTTTCGTTCAGGTATTTCGCTCGGTAGTTTCGTTCGAGCTGGTCTGGTCAGGTTACCCGGCGACACTATAGTTTCGCTGGTCAGTGTCGCTGGAAGGAGATATAATTTCGCTACTTAGTTTCGCCCAGAGAACAGACAGTTTCGCTGGTCGCGAAAAACACACGGATTTGCCTAAAAATCAACCTAACAGCTTCTGATCTTACATGCAATTCATTATCTAGCATTCATAGGCATTTACCAACATAAATCAAGCAGCTTTATCATATTTAACATGCATTTTAATCATCAAATCTCTAAAAACACTTCTAAACCCTAAAATGACCAAAATTGCATAAATCATCATCATGGTTTGTTTTTACACGTAAAGTTTCTGACTTTATGGTAGATCTAGCATTCCTAAGCAACATATTAAGAGATCAAGTGATTTCATGTAGATTTAGGCATGCTTTTAAGAGAAATACAAAGAAAACACATGAATGGTGGTTTTTGGAGACTCACGGTTTGATCTTAGGATCCGGATGAATGATCTTCAAGGCTGAGATCTTGGTAATCCTTGGTGATCCTCAGCTGACCAGAAATCTCGAGGTAGGAGAGTGTGTGTGTGTTTGTTGTGTGGTTTAGGCAAAATGAGGCTACTAGGGTTTATTAAGTTTATTTATATCAGAGGCTAGTTTCGCTGGCAGTTTCGCTGGCCAGGCGAAACTAGCTCTAGTCACGAGTTATCGGGTAGCTTAGCTGGCTACCGGGCGACACTATAGTTTCGCCCGTTAGTTTCGCTGGCTACCAAAACAGGTCAATTTTCACATAATCAAGTATTTACAATTAATCATGCTATTCACAATAATAAGTCATGTATTTAAATCACATTGCACATAAAGACAATCAATGATGAACACATAACACATATGGACGGGTTCGGTGATCAACCAAAGGTCGTGGACGTATTCGGCCTAGTTAAGCATTAGTTACTAAGTTAACACTTATAATCGTAACTAACGGATTTGTCTAACGGAAGTTAACCTTGAAATTCTCGGGTGTCACATAACAAGTCCAAGTCCAGACTTGATACTCTTACTAATCTTTCTGATGAACAAGCTACTAGGATTCAATCCTATCAGATTAATATGGAAAAGTTGCTTGATGAGAAGAGGGAGTTGGTTAGAGTGAACAAGTTGCAGAATGCAAATCTCGACATTAAAAAAAATGAGGATAAATGGAAGAAAGAGTTGTTCGCTGAACTTGACAATCACCGGTTGCAAAAATATGAAACTCACAAGGTGGCTAAGAAATTGATTTCAACAGAGAAAGAGTTGGCTGAAGCTCAACAGAAAATTTCTGACTTAAAAGTTCAAGTGATTGATGCAAACCGGTTGTTGAACAATGTTACAAATTCTACATCTTTCACAAGCTTTCTAGCAAAAGATGAGAATTTTGAGAAGATGTTTAACAAAACTGTGTCACCGCCGGGTAGTGTCAAAGAAGCTGTTAATGAGGTCAAGCAAAAGGTTGAAGCGGGTGATTACTCAAGAGTTGTTGATTCTAAAACTACAGATGAGAAGGTTGTTGAGAGCAAGAAAAATAACAATCAGGGAAAGAACTCTGAGATTCCTAATGCTACAAAGTTTGTGTCTGGTTCTTCGTCTACTAACAAAGAGAAATCAGCAAATTCAAAATCTGACATTGATGAAACAATTATCAATGCTCCAAAAGATCTCAAGAAGGTTAAAGCTGAATTTTCCAGGTTGGCAAAGAATGGGCATAAATCTACTGGAATGGGAGAGAAGGGTTCAAGAAAGAGTGTTGGTTTGGGATTTGAAGGAAAAGCTGATCAATGTGGTAGTTCAAAATTTCCAAAACAACAACAACTGAAAAGAGTCAATGTGAAGCAAGTAAAGAAATATGTCTTCAAAGTTGAGAAGGTTCAACCTGAGAGATTCTACAAACTCAAGGGTTCGGAACAAATATTTTCTGACAAAGAATTCCCGCTACACTGCGTGGATGCTCAGAAAATTGCTGAAGTATTTGTGAAGACTGCTGATCCGAGGAACAAGAAGAATCAATCTGTCCAATATTCTTCTGGAGGATCAAATTCTATTCCAAAGAGCCCGACATCTAAATGGGTTCATGATCATAGTCAACAGGTATATGATAATTTTTATGATCATTTTGGAGATGAATATTTTTGTGAAGCAATGCAGGTTCCAAAACGAAGAAATGTACACAATCGTTTGTGTTACAATTGCCGAAAAAAGAGCATATGGCACAAGCTTGTCATGCTACTGCTGCTTCTAGTTCAAGAATAGGAAAGGTTCCATTTGTTGGTGAATCTGCCAAACAACGCTTCATTGATGAATATGGCAGAGTATTTGATGAATATCCACACCCTACATTTTTCAAAACCCAAGGAAGATTTATTCCGTGTTTTCAAAATGTTCCAGATGTAGGTTGTTCGTCACAATCAACTGTGACAGGTTCATCAAATACTCATTTATCAAAACAACAACACTGGAAACCTAAAGTGGTTTCGAAAGGAAACCAAGATACTGGTCGACCAGAAGCGATTCTCTTCGGGTCATTTATAAACTGACGTGTTTGACCAGTGTGCAGGTACTTCTAGAAGACCTATCGGTGATTGAAAATTTACTGATGGAGGAGTATTCTGCTAATTCAACGCAAATTTCATGTGCTATAAATTTCAAAACTGAAATTTTCTGAAAGCTAACCCTGAAAGGTATCCATGTCGAAAGGTCAATTTTCTTTCCTTTTACATTTCGTTTGTAGTGTAGGGGGAGAAAATTGAAAAACCAAAAAAATAGTGTCTATGTGTTTTTGTTAAAATAAAAATCCAAAAATAGAGTTTTCATTTTAAGGGGGAGAAAAATGAAAAAATGCAAAAACATTGAAAAAGGAAAAATACAAAAACATTGAAAAATGAGAAATTGTATCCGACATTATTGGGAAATGATGGTACATTGGCTTACGTGTCTGGATCGTGGATAAACTAGATGAAAAAGCCATAAGATCATTACTCGATGTGCTTGGTAGGCTCGGAATTAAATCAGAAAGTATTCAGATGTGATAAACACATTAAATAATAATGCTTGACCAAGTGTACAACATCTTGATGCATGTCTCATGATATCAAGGAAAAGATATGTGAAAAAGAAAATGAGAAGTCACTGTGTATACATGTGTTCTTTTTGCAAAGATTTAAACTTGTTTGATTTTCTTTATTTTGTCAAACGATCGGACTTTCTCTGCGTATCGAAAGATCGACCTGATTGTTGTTCGTTTGACGTTCTGCTTTATTTTCTTTGGTGTTTCGTATAACTCATCGGACTTTCTCTGCGTGTACGGAAGTACCGACCTGATTGTTGTTGGGTTATACAATTTCAACTTGTTTTATTTTCTTATTTTGTTAAATCCGAGGCCTTATCTGCGTATCAAAAGATCGACCTTAAGGTAGACAATTTAACGTTCTTATTTCTTTTTGCATGGAACACAGTTGACTAAATCATGAGTACAATCATTATGTGATTAAATCACAAATGAAATCACAAAAATGTGATAAGCGAAAACATATCTGAGTATGTCTGATAGTATGGGGTACATTGGTCAAAGCAAACTTAATCAATATAATAACATATCCAGATGTTATGAGTATGATTGTGCCTGAGTTTAAGATGGACAAATTATACCAGTAATCAACATGACTTGTGTGCTGAAATAATTGAAATTGAAATGTAGTTCAGCTTGTTATGTTCAATATGATCCCAAGTTGTGATCTTTCTCGCAAAAGACAAAAATAGTGTCTGATTCTGTATTGCATTTATGTTTCATATCTGAAAAGTTCAAAAAGATTTTTGGTGTGTTTTGATTTAAAGTTTCAAAAGCCAAAAAGATTTTGCTTCTTATTTGTTTTCGATCGATCGACATGTGATACGAAATCAAATTTCAAAAACTATCTTGGATTCTCAAAGAGAAGTTTTGCGCCAAGATTAAATTAATTTTCAAAAGGAAAAGGAAACCGCGTTTCTGTCTTCTGAAATTGCAGGTTATATGTGTCAAGATTCAAGCATGGTGAAGAGGGAGTATGTTTTATTTTTACAAGTGGATCTTGAAGATTAAAGGTGATTCAAGAGTGATCCAGCCATGCAAGCTCTATTTCTGACAATATTTCAAGTCGAAGATCGGATGCAACGATGTTGAAAATTGAAGACTGAAGTTTTGTTAGAATATAGATACACTACACGTTAAGGCGGGTTTGTTAGAGCATATCCCTATGCTATGAGTGTCTCGTGTATTGTATCTATGTGAGCATGTCTTAGAATGTGTTGTAGTGACTATATCATAGGTGGCGTACCATATGGTCCGGCGGACCATATGGTCCGGCGTACCACGTGGTACGCTGAGTAGTTAGTCACTTAGTATAAATAGGTTGAGTTAGAATGATAGCTTAGAACACTTCTGTCATTCTACACCTTTCTGTGTGTGTTTCTAGAGAGAGAAGCTAGAGAGCTTTCATTGTAATCTCAAGTGATTCAATAACAAATCTCTTATTTACATCTTGTGTTTACTACATTGATCAAAGCATGCAGTAGTAAGATCGTATCTCGGTTTTACATTAATAAAATGTGAATTAGAAACATACATGGTTTTGTTAAAGACATAAATTTGCTAGTTAAAGAATATAGAAACATACATGTTTTTTTAAAGACATAAATCTAAAACCTCAACAACTAAAAGTCAAATAACATAAGCAGACAAAAGCTTGCATACTTGCAGCTTCATCTCTTAATTTGACCTCCATCAACTACTAAACATCAAACTGGTATAAACTCACTTACTCAATTTTGTTGTCACTTAAGAAAGATTTAATCTCTATAGTTTGCATGTGAAAAAATCACCTGCAAAAACCTACGAGGGCACTTGAGTTGCAAATTTGACATCACTAAAAATCTCAACAACCTTAGCATGTTTGTTTGTAGGCATTGGCTCGCCCTGTGGTGTGTATGTATCACATATTACCATCAAAAAGCACGAATTGGAGTTAATCAGGTTTGCAATTCCATTTTACTTTGCTAAGTACCAAGTCACCACCTTGGACAACTGAGTCAAATACTCAAACCAAATTCATTATAAGCTTGTGTTATGGCATATGGGTGTACCATTGAAATGTCACGGGGTAAAATCTCAAATATTGAATAGTTAAACAGCTAACTAATAAAACATTGACATACCTGAGCATTGAAGTCTGAAATGGGATGTCAACTTCACAAAGATAATTTCAAGCAGCCTACAAATAAATTTAAACCGTACACATTAATTTGGGCTAATTCAAACCACAGCTTCATAAACACCAACAAAAACTAACCCATAGATGCATAAAATGTACTAATCTCATACAACAGTATGGGACATTGTTCACTAAAATTAGATATTTGGTTTTTGCCGTCCATGCATCATATAGCCCATTGGGGGTACCATTTTCTACCAAATGGTTGTTAATATATGCCTATACCTATTTTTTTCTTCAAAAAGGGCTTCCTAATAAACCATTGTCTATTCCAAAATGCCTTGGGTCATGGTTCCTTCTTCACTTTCAGTTTCTTGTCACTGCCCTTCCTTCTTGTTGATGAAAGTAGTGATCATGCAGCTGTTAAAAATTTGCAATTCAGAACCAAACAAAAGTTATAAAACAAAAGTTATAATTTCAAATGAACTTATGCAACTTGTCAAAGGAAAACCAATCCAAACCCAGAATGAGTTAAACTAATTGAGTGTGATGATGAAATGCTACCTTTGTCCATTTTGCCTATTTCAATCTGCAGAAGTGAGTAGCAGTTCATCTAACAATAGAAGATTTCATAACAGAACACATATGATGTATCCTTACAATGCTTTCACTAACAAACACTCAATCTTATCTGATCCAACCCAAGATCTTGAACTGCAGATAACATATCAAAGATGCGAACATTTCTATCTAAAGAATTTTTAAGATGTTAACTAAATTAAGTGAAAGTTCACCAAGATAAATAGTTGAACTGTTAAAGTTCTGTGATGCCATACCAGTTTTTCAGTGGTAGCATACATTCCATCTAACAATTTTATGTCCATCTGTCAATAAATCGAAGACATAAACTTCAACCACATTTCATATCATGGTTAAAAAAATACGAAAGTTCACCAAGATAAATAGTAAAACTGTGAAAGTTCTGTGATGCCCTACCTACGATCGAGTGAACTGTGGTCTAAGGCCTTCCACAATTCCCAAATTATCATGAATAACATGTATATAAACAACAAGAACATTAAACTTCATACGTTTATTATCACATGATTTGTTTTAAAAGCACAGGGCGCTTCGAGGGATAGCCTCCATGAACTCTTTGGTTCCACAGGTGATACCCCCCATTAACTACCTGATTGCAAGTTGTAAACGGTGACACAAAATAATTCAGCATGAGGAGATTTGTACCAACTTTTAGCCCAAAATAGTGTCAAATAATTCAGCTTTTTGCATCAAAATCACTACAAAGATATCATAAGTAAAAAAAGCGACCTATCAAGAAGCTACTATGGCAAATGCCCACTGGTACAAAAAGAAACTATAAAAAAAATCAAATGGAATCTATAATCTAACTTTTTATAAAAGAAATGACTATGTTGATTCCTAAACATACACCTAGAACTTTATTTGTACATTAACACACGTACATAGATCTAGAAACCCTAGATGCTCTCTTTCCAATCCCAAACCACCAAACGGATGCGGCTGTGTAAAACAAAAAACCATGTATGAACAACAAAAATTAAGAAGCAATATCCGTCTATGGTACATAAATATGAAAAACCCAAAAGTACCCAAGAATTCAAAGGTAGGGAAATCTGCCTTTAGATTTTAATTAGCCATACATCATTCTTGGATGCTCTTGAAACATAAACAAACCATATGTGCTTTGGTTAGTCCCGGATTCACAGTGGACATCTCACTTACCTCAAACAAATTTGTGAATCAGGTGAATATCAAAGGCAGCAATCCTCAACAATAAAACCTACAATCTAACAAAGAAACCGATAGAAATATACATGAACTTTAAGAACTCACTTGAAATGAAGTAGGAAACTCACCCAATTCAAGAACAACTTGCAAAACCCACTTCAAATTACAACAAATATTCAATAAATATACATGAACTTTAAAAAAAAACACTTGAAATCAAGCAAACAGTTGTAAGAACTTAAAACGGAGTTGTGAGCTTGAGTGTCCTAACATTCGAACTGAATATTTGACAGAACTCCATTTGAACTACTGACAACCCAAGTTTCCGATTTACCTATGAGATCGATGAAATCGATGTATGAGATCCAATTTTCATCGATTTTTGTCTCTGCAACAATCATACAACATTTGAAAACATACAGTAGGTTAAATTTATGTCTAAACAAAAACAATACGGAAAAAGCGTTATTTTCTTGTCGCATATACCTCTAAATCCTGCTATAATTCCTTTGGAACATAAATAACAAATCAATAGTTAAATAATAGTTCAAATCTTCAAACAGAAGTCAAAACCTGCAACGAAGATGGGGAACATAGTGATCGACATCTAAGAATCCGTGTTTGTGAGAAGAAAAACCTAATCGGTGGTGGGAATCGATGTAGGAGATTAGGGTTTTTGAGAGGAAAAACCAAATCGATGGATCTTGACAAGGATGCGATTGAATTTGAATTTCAAACGAATACCAAATCCAAGGTGTATCTGTCTCCAAAACAGAGATCAATCCGTGTGAAACAACACAGATAATCATCGGATTAGGGTTCCGATTGAGATGAACCATTGGATTTTGTTTTCTTCATCATCTCATTTGTGTGAAATATAGTCGGATTCAGGTCTGTGTAAAAAATGTCGAGAAAGAGAAGAAGGGCTTACCTGAATTAGAGAAACTTTGAGCGGAAATCACATTTTGTGGAATTTTATCTGTGGACCGAGTATTTTGGTAAGTCAGTGGGCTTTATTGAGATTGGATCTCAGCGTATTTTTAATCTAAAGTTTAAGATTTTGTGCTTAAAGGACTTGTACACTATGCTTTCAAACTTGTAAAACTCTTAAAAATTCAACACATTAACTTTCTCTCTCGAATATATATATTAAGATACTATAGATATATTATATATATATATATATTTGAATTACACACACACAAACGCATTCATACACACAATCAACCGTCTAGTGATCTCAACCACTCTCAATTTCAATTCTCAACACTATCCATCTTTCACCTACCAAGTCCAACAGTTCAAACTCAGGCCTATTAGTTCACCACTAAGCCCATTAAGCATATAGTAAGCTGAATCAAACATTTATGGGCCACTACGGCCCAATAAGTGATCCATGGATAATAAAGCCCATTAGATTAGTTTACTAACTATCATTGGGCCGTAAAAGCCCAACAAGCCCAAATAGAGCCCACGGGTCACCAAGGCCCATTAAAACTCTAAAATTGGTCTAAAAACTTACATTTAAGTGTTTAGGCCTCTCCCCTCCTCAGTATGGGCCGTAACCAACTGACTAGCCACAAAGGCCCAAACCCTTTGGGACGGTTGGAAATTAATAAGCCCAATAAGTAATTAATGGACCAACAAGCCCACATGTTGATCCACTTACCATATATGGGTCATCCAAGCCCATGTAGTGACATAGGCTATGTAGGACAAGCCCACTATAAAAGCCCACATTAATATCCAACCTACACTTTAGGCCTAATAGACAAGCCCACAACCTTTTGTCTTGTTCCCTTTTTTATTTTCCTCCTTTTTTTCTTATATGGATTGATCTAATGGCTCATATTGATTTGATCCAATGGCCTAGATCACATGCATGATCAATGGCCAATATCAATCCTTCTCTCTCCTAATCCAATGGTCCACATCCACCCACCAATCACAACCCATGCATACTTCCACTCTCCTATTGGTCACACACTTCCACACATTCCCATTAGTCAACCAATCACCACTCATGCAATATTCTCTCATCCTATTGGACACATACAAACCCGTGTGTAAATATAGGATACTTAAGGGACTAAAATTGTAAATATGCCACCCAAAACCATCCAATAGGAAGCCATGCATGGAGGCCACCCAATAACCATCTATGCATGTACGACACACCAATGAACATCCATGCAAAGACTCCTCCATCCATTGGTCCCTTGTCACATCCATCACACTCTCCAACCCCTGTCCAGCGGTTTTCCCAACCGAAAACTACTCCTCCTACGGTTTTCCTCCAACAGTATTCCTCCCTCTCCTCTCTATATACACCATACACACTTCTCACTCTCGCACGCGACCATCGTCCCATCTCCTCCTTCTTCTCACACGACTACAGTTACTCCACAAACACCACCACTCTACCACTGTCCTACCACCACACTACCACATTGCTACCACACAAGATCATCGCATACCACCTTTAACGTAATCTCTCGCTCTCTCGCTCTCTCTCTTGGTCCTCACCTAAGTATCTCACCACCCTTCACCTCCTTAGAACATGTTTTCATGCAACCTACCTGATCGTCCACCACCATGAGGACCACAAGACTCCTACCTTCCACCTACCTCGTGATGCATGAAAGCCATGCATGGATCCCTCCTTGGATACACGGGCACCAAGTCCAAGAAACTAACACACTTGGTATGAACCTACTCCTAATCAATTTCATTTCTAGTCTAATCCCTTGTTTGCCATCCCTCCAACTCGGTTGAGAGCTAGATTAATCACACATCACGCATGCACTCTAAACACACAACATGCACTAACACCTTAAACAACACATGCATGCACCCTAATCTATTTACATGTGATATTTACATACATACTATATATATATATATATATATATATATATATATATAATACATGCATTTTTATGTCTAAAATCATATATAAGAAAACCACTAGTTGTCACCCTAAACCAAACCGATTAAAATAATTAAATCCCATAAAGGAATCGGGTTTATATGAGCAAGCAAGTCCACAGGACTAATAGGCCCACTAGACCGGGCAGAGAACTCGTCAAAGAATCGGGTCGGACCGGACTAACGGATCAGTGGAACTATCGGGTCGGACTAAGGATGACACCGGTCGGGTCGAGTCCACAAACCAACCCAACCGGGTCACGCTCCACGGGTCATAATAGTTGAGTAAACCCATCGGGCCCAGGAGTAAATTCGGGTGACACAACAAACGGGCCTGAGCCCACTTTTTCTCTCATAAACAAATGGGTCAGTCCGTTAAAGCCTACGACGCCACTGTGGGCTAAACCCATTGTTGGACCAAAAGACAAACCGAACTAGAAGCCTACTAACTATCCGGAAGAGGTTACGGGTCCCGGGTATGGGTTTGTTAAGACTAAACAGGTACCTGAATGTGATCTGAAGTAGTATACGGGTCGGGTCAGTCGCCTAAAGTAATCGGGTTATAACCAAAGTAGCCAAACATATATATATAATATATACACATTTAAAAAGCCATAAACCTTTTAAATAATTCATTTATATAGTTTTCCAAATTGCCAAACTATATAATTATTTAATTGCTAATCATTTTCCATTATATGGATAACCTATTATTTATAAAAACGTAACATCCATGGGTGAATTATTTGAAACCCAAATACTTAGGTTACAATAATATGTTATTGATGCATATTTTTAGAAAATATACAAAATATTCATAACTTGAAATTTTAATTGAAATCCACATGCATAAACTTATTTGACGAAACCTATCATAAGCCCTTTTGGGCCCAAAGCTCAATTCCAACCTTTAGGTAAATCGGGTCCAAGCCCATAACCAAAGTGAAGCCCAAATACACACGTATTTATGCATACACATAAATAAGCATCCACACATAACACAATACACACATTTAACTATAAGATTCACTTAGGAATCTCAAACGAATATGGAAACGCAAACACCGGGTTAATCACCCGGACACATAACTTAATTGGTCATAAATCATTACTTTAGGTGCCAAATACCGGAACTCAGGGAAACCCAAACTATTTGGGAAATGCAAGTGCTTAGGTGAGTCTACACTACTAATTCCCCTTTTTCTTTCACCATTTTGGAGAGATACATACTCTTATACTTCAAATATCTACTTATTTTGATTATCGTATTTTCTTTGTTTACATGTCGTACTTGATTATATTTGGATGCTCAAGACACACATGTTCGGACTAGTGATACTTATACCGGCTAGTCCCACACGTACACAATCTAAGTCCTTTGTGTAGGACCGCGGGTAAAATGGGTAGCGCTATTTGGGGATAATGCACCCACGTCCTTGTGTCCATGCTATTTCAGGACACTCTCAGAAGAGACGACATTTTTTCTTTTGGCACATCAAAACCAAATGGTTGGGTTCACTTTATTTATTTATTTCGGGAAGTCTCTATTGGCGTGTGGTCTTCCGCACGTAACTATCGGGTATGACCACGACGGATAGAGAATAGTTGATTGTGGAACTATATTCATTTTTAAACCATAACATCCCATGGCCGATGGGTCATCTTATTAAATTCCATTGTGACAAAGTACTATAAAACTTATATTTTGAACTATGTACGATAAAACTATACTTTTTGGCAAACACAACAATTCCATATTTTTACTAAACTCAAACACTCTTTTTGATAAACCTAAAGGCAACTCATTTTCATACGACGATTACTTTTATTGACCTTCTGAACTAACTCAACTTTCTAGTTAACACAAATCATTTTTGAGTATGTATCAGGTACCTAGCTTTGGACAAGTCAAATAGAAGACCATGAAGTTGATTCGCTCACGTGCGCATGAAGGCAAACCCTAGAAGACTTTACCTTCCGCCCTAGATTTACTTCTATTTTTCTTGATGTTGTCCTATTTTTTCTTAATTAAATCATGTACTCTTAAAATATTAATAGAAATATATTCATTTTGTTCTTTCAAAAGGATACGATCTTGGGTATCTCGGCCTCCATAGGGCCGGGGTGTTACACGTATCAACCTAAATTCCTATTTGTCGAAACAGAAAAAGACCTAGCAAGTCTTTAAGGATTACATCCGGAAAATCTCAAATGATATGAGTATTTTCAATGTTAGGTTCTTCAATTGGCTGCACAACGTCATGAGCCTAGATAGTCACAATCTCTTGCCATAGATAGTCACGATCTCTTGCCATACAATCTCTGCCTAGCGCTTGGATAATCAATCTATTCAGATGGTTACGCCAAAACTTCCCAAGGTTGATTGTAGGAGTCCCACATTCACATAATGTCTTGAAAGTTTTGATGCACGGCTTCAAACGACATGGTTTGCTACAACCAGCCAACCATTCTTGAGTTCCATAGGACACTCAAATCCTAAAAGGCTATCTTTGATGCTAATGGCTTTACCAAATTTATCTGATATAAAGATTATATAAGCATCGACATCGAATAATAATAATGAAGCAAAATACACATTAGAAGAAAAGACTTACCACCTACGTCTTACTTTGCTTCAGGATTTTCTTCCTCCAATCACGTATACTTGAGCTGGACCACTTCTACCACCATTGTTGTCGCCATTGCCTTTCCTGTTCAGTTTTCGACAATCCCTCATGAGATGCCCAGTCTGGCCGCACTTAAAACAACCTGACTGACTTCCTTGGTTGTTTTTCCACTTTTTCCCTTTGCTTCTGCAATTTCCCACCTTATGCCCAGTTTTACCGCACTTAAGGCACTTTATACTGCTATATCTTCCTAGTGATGGAAGTCGAACTTGCCTCATTTTGATTGGTCTCAATGATACCCACCGACAAAACAACTTAAACTCTGGTTGCTATGATTGCCCTTGTTGCTGTTGACCTTCCTGCCTTGGTTTTGACCAGAACCAGTCTTGTCTTCGTCATTACTACTACTGGTACCACCCCATTTTCTTTTGTTATCAGAAGAACTAGACAATGCTTTCTGAGGCGGTAGGTTCCCTTGCTGCACAGCTTGGTCAGTCAACTTGTAAGCGAGGTGAATTGCATCTCTGATGTTTATGGGATTGCTAGAAGTCACCACACTTATTGGCACTAACCCATCGATGTACCTCTTAGTGCGACAATATGGCGGATCAACCATAGTGGGACAAAACAAAGCCAACTCATTCTGACATGAAGTTGTCGGGACAGATTTCACATCAAGAATCCCGATCGTGAGCTTGAACAAAGATTAGACACGGAGACGGGATGATGAGAATCTAGGATGAAACACAAAATATGATCATAAAGTCGAACGATTTCTTATAACCGAATGATTACAATCAAGAAATCATAACAATACATCATAACCCTCATGAATCTTCCATGGTCATCTTGGGTTGAGTTCAAACCCGAGATGAGACTCTCCAAAGGTAAGGGATAGCTCATATCTCTCAACTTTTCATCATCTAACAAATGAGGTCATCTCTTCCTTTATATAGAGAGCCCTTGTGCTCTACTACCCACTCATAGCAAAAACACAAAAATAAAATTAGCAAATTACAAATAAAAAAACTAACATAAATATTAATTAAATCAAAGTTGATATAATTAATATGAAGCTTGTCTTGCTCGAACCGATTGACTGCTGGCTCGAACAGTTGACTTTTCAAGAAAACGTCTTCGTTCCAAACTTGGAAGCCTCGATCATCACAACCCACGTCTATAAATCATTTCAGAATGGATTCTTCAGCCGAATTATTCGAGAATAGATTTGATGGCATCAGTCACATCTATTTTTTGTTCCAACATATTCCCCCTTAACTTATTCTGTCAAATCTGTCATACTGGTGAAGAACCGCTCTGTCGTACATCTTCGAAGAATAACTGATAAACCCGAATCTTTCTGTTATAAAGATTCCTCCTTTGAATAAGCTTCTTCTGTTCTTGTTTCTCCAGTTGAGAGCCAAGTGTTGCTGCTCACTCGGTTCACAAGACCGGGTGAATGCTGAACAGCGGAGTCGAAACCATAACAAACTGAATCAGACAAACCAATCAATTACTGAAAATGCTCCAACTTCAGATAATCGACCTGATAATCCAAATCCATAATAGTTCCCCCTTTTCTCCAGATCCCTCTGAAAACATCCGTTGCGAAAGCAGAAAATTAGATGCCGAGAGTGGAACCGTTCCGCTCAGTTCCGTAGATAAAACGGTAACAAAATCTTGAAATCAGACAATCTTGCGAAAAACCGAAAGCCGGGTGCTAACAGTTGTGAATGATCCATAAATAAATCTTGTGTTCCGCGTGACTAGGTTGGAAGCAAAAATAAAGTGCCAAATCGGAGAAAGACTAAGATCCCGAGCACTAATCATAACTGGAGTCTTCGTAATTCTGGGTCTTGAAAAACGAGCTCGGAAAAATATTCCGTGAAGATTCCAAGTTAAACGGTGCAATTTGAAATAAGTCTGAGAAAACCGTCAATTTTATTCAAGTAACAGGCCTTCCGTTAGAGATTTAAAGGAATATTCCAATATTTAACAGAGATTTCAGTTATTTTGGTTAGATGGCATCAACACTGCATCAACTAAACAACTTGGAGTGAGACATACGAAAAAGTCACATACTTAACCGAAAAGCGAAACCAACCCGTCAGTGGTCGTTAGCTAACGTGGTCTTGACGTCAATAAAGGAGAACCCTAATAAATAAACGGAATAAATCCATGGCCAATAAAAATTTCAAAATTTCGTTGCGGCGTTATCTCGTTAACTTTGTAAAAGACTGATAGAAAAACAAAACCCCCCGCATTTAACGAAAAATGCTGAAAATTTAATTAGTTGTGAAAAATCCCTCAAAGAAGACCATAATCCGTGCGTATATATATAGACCAACCAGAATTCAGCTTGAAATCTAATCCAACGGCGCTGAAAAAATCGATCTAAAGGCTGTAATGGCGATCCAGGTGAAAAGCTGTGGGCCAATGAAAATTAAACACCCAATACACTTCAACGGTCAGGATTAGAACATAGATCAACGGCAGAGATCAGCATCCAAGTGAAAGGCTAATTGTCCAATGAGGGATCGACAGTAAAGAGGCTTCCAACGGTAATCTCCCAGGTGGGGATCCACGCGTTTTCTTTCTCCACCTATCATAGCAGGACAACGATTCTAGGGCAACGGTTCTTTTATTGTATGTGGGCCCACGTGCCTTGTCTTTCATCCAACCGAAATCCGACAACAAAAAGTAAATGATGATGTCAGCCGACATTATGAGGAGAGAGACATTCTATGTTGACTAACCAGGAGATGACACATCATTGTCATCCTCAAAAAGTCGTTCGGCCCCCTAAAACCCTAATATCGACCGGAAATATGTGAGACGTCGCCGGAAAAGCATAAACAGGCTGTATCTCGGTGAATTCTCAACGAAAATTCATGAATTTTACATGCCTGAACTCGTAGCTTCATGCTCTATCATCCTAGACGATAAAAATCCTCTGTAACTAACTCGAATAAAACCCCAGATGTCAAGATCGCCAAAATTACTCGAGGTCGCCAAGGCAGAATCAAGATCGCTAAGAACAACCAGGAAGTCGCCAAGATATGTATGCGAGATCGCTAGGAGTAAGCCGAAATCGCCAGGAACAGTTCCAAATCGCCAAGAACAAAGTTCACGGCACTCGAAATCGCCAAGAACATATTTAAGGACAATCAAAATCGCCAAGAACATCTTCAAGGACTTTCCAGATCGCAAAGAACATCTTCAACAAACCTAGAAAAATTTATGAACACTTGAATAACAATGAAAACCCATAACTTCGTGATCGATTTTGAACTATTAAAACATGAGGAAAATACAGATCCATGAACGATAAATGAAGCCTAGCATTAGACGAAATAATTCTGGCCATAAACAACTCGAATCGCAGCTTCAAACGTCCTGAATCATCCCCGAAATCTGGAAATCTATCAAGAACACCTAGTAAACACCGTTAAGTGTGTGTTTTTCCAGATCTGTCAAATATGTTCCAATGGATCCAGAACGCGTTTTACATCAAGATTCATACTTTGTTTCATTCAAAAACACTGATTATAACACCAAAAGTCAAGATTAAAGCTCCAAAATCTTCAAAAACCCCAAAAATGGGAAAACTTTAACAGTTACGTTTTTTCTGCTCGGATCTCACATTTCTTCACTTATTTGAACGACTGGAGCATAAAAATAGACATAAATGGATGCAAAGAACATAAATCTAACATCCCTAACAACCAAAAATCATCCAACAGCTCCAAAAATGAAGAAAAATAGAATTATTTTTCTCCTAAGTGGTTTTTCAAATCTGCACTTCATTCAAGCTCAAAATCAAGATTCGAGTGATCAAATTCGTCGTGAGACACGATCTGATCGGTACCCGCTCTGATACCATTTGTCAGGACCATATTTGAGCCTTTACTCATTCAATGCACGAATTTAAGTGCGGAAATCAGGAATCCATGATCAAATCATGTTGTTTGGTTGTTGAAATCCTTAGATTTCCATGTCTGAAGCTCAAGAACACGAGGGTTTTCACAGACAAGTGTTGTCTCTCTCTCTCTCTTCCACAGCCTCCCTGAAGCAGTATTAGGGTATTCTAATGTGGCTATTTATACTAGAGAGAGCACATGTCATCATTGCACAGATTACAATAATTTATTGGAGTTAGTGAAATTTATGACCTCAGACCTGCGAAATCGCCAAAATTAATTATGAGATCGCCAAGAGCAATTCTGAAGTCGCCAAGAACAGCATCAGATCTGAGTAAGGTCGCCAAGAACACTCATCGGAACGCGAAAGGCAAACCCAAATCGCCAAGTCTTGGTGAGGTCGCCAAGAACAAATAACAGCCTTTAGACCTTGGTGAGGTCGCCAAGAACAAACAAGATCTCCAAGGCTTATTAGCCAGATCTCCAAGAACAAACGAGATCTCCAAGGCTTATCAGCGAAATCTCGCTGATAAGCCATGGAGATCTCATTTGTTCTTGGAGATCTCAGTGATAAGCCTTAGAGATCTCGTTTTTTCTTGGTGGCCTCACCAAGGTCTGAAGGTTGTGATTTGTTCTTGGCAACCTCACCAAGGTTTGGAGCAATTCAACACTCGGATATGATCAGTAAAAGAGCCAATACCCTCAAGACAACGTCAAAACAACTTCAACAACACTCAAGACGACACGCGAGTTGGTTTTAGCCGAGACACCTCAACCGGGTCATTTAACTCAAATGAAGCTTATTTGATTTAATTTTGTTTCACTCCTTGTTATTGCTATAAATAGAACACTTCGGTTATTTTGTAAAGTGAGAAGAGAGTGAGGCTGCTAAGTGTGTGTTTTCCATGGTGTAATCTCCTTTTCTCTCAACACTTGTAATCCATTGTTCTTGATATAGCAATAAACATTGAGATTTAAAGATTGTTCTTCGTGTTCTTGGTTTGATTCGTTCGAGCTTCTTGATCGATCCGTTTTCCGCACCTGATCGGTCTCGTACATGTGAGATCCTCGGGTCTAAGTTGGACCTAACAAAAGTGTATGACTCAATCTCAGAACCTTCCATCTCTAACCTACCAAACTCAACTTCGAGCTTCTTGATCTCCATTCGAGGACAATAATCCTCAACCAACAGTCTTGTGAATTCTACCCATGGCATAACGTTTTCCTCGGCCAAATGAAGCACTTGAACTTGGGAGTTCTACCATGTTAAAGTTATTCCTTCCAATGTTCCTGAAGCATACTTGACACGGTATACAACTAGACAATTGCATCTCTCAAAAACGGATTCAGTCTTTTCCATCTGACGGAGCAATCCTACAACATCCTCAGTTCCATTCAATATACGCGGCTTAAAATCCATGAACATCTTGTATGTGCATACGTGTTGAACGTTCGGGTTAGCTTGCGCGTGTGTTGCCAAGGCTGCAGCAACGCTCTGTCCGATCATGGTGTTGAGTTCCTCTGTTGTCATGTTGATTCAGCGACCTCTACCACGACCTGCCATTATCTTTATTCATAGTATACAAAAATGATTAACATCCCAATGTTTATAATTAAAGGATAGTACAAGTGTTTAATGGGCAAAAGACACATATAACAAATTTAACAACAACTTTAAATAGAACGAAATCACAAATGGTTCATAACTTCATTAAATTTAAAGTGAGTTCAAATTTTTACATGCCAAACGAAAGATAAGACTACCATTATTTACATATCCTTTATAATAGCATCTAAAATAGATATCCAGTTAATACTAGCGGGTACTAGGTAACTCTGAGAAGATTAGACGATGATGACAGGCTCCTCCTCCTCCTCCGGGTCCTGAGCAGGGCCCTCGATTAGAGGATCTGTGGGACTGCCTCCCATGGCTCCCGGTAAGGCCTCTAACGTGGCAACTCTAGCCTGAGTCACTCGTTGTCAATCCTCTAAAACAATCACCCGGTTCTGCGTTGTTTACACATGCTAGACCAAATTGTTATGCGCCTCATTAGTTATACCCAGACCGCGGGTCAATTCCTCAACTATTTCATCTGAACGCTGCTGCCTATTTAGCAATTGTGCAATGTCATGCATGACATCACTCAGGGCTCGTTGCGTGGTGTCCAAGGCTGCCACCAATACTGCGATCACCCGAGTCTTGGGGCATGGAAGTGGGGGTAAGAATGGCACACTAATGCCTCCAACATACGAGGGGTAAGACCAGAAAACACATGATATTGAACACACTGCTCCTCGTCTAGCTGACGCATATGTCCACGATACCGTCACTAGTTTACGGGGTCTTGATGGTTCAGACGTAAGATGACTCGACGAAATCAAGCACCTCTGATGATTCCTCGTCGTCGCTCATCTCACGGAGCCTCTTCCCCTTAGTTCCAAATGATGCTCCAATGTCTGATTGGATAGTCAACATGTTAGCAATATACATCCCATGTATATTACAATGAGTAGCTACCCTTTGTATAACTGAGCAGTTAATTCAAACAAATACTACGGAAGATAGATGCGATGATGTGAGAGAGAGAGATAGAGACAGAGATAATCAAGATAGCATATATATATACTCACATATATATATAGTAAGTTAGGCCAATCGTGTATATGTGCGTTCAAGTGTGTATCTAACTGACTCTAGCCATAGTTGTATCTAATGCAAATCCGAAGTTCGTTATGGCTGCTGGTTCTGCCAATCTGTCACACCTCCAAAAATCCACCCGCAGAGTATCACCACATTATAAACGTGACTCACCAGAATCTAAGTCATCAGACACACTGAACATACTATATGCAAGTTAAAACATTTGAAAACCTAAGTTTTACAGTCCAAAAGTCTTAACAAAGTTTTTAATGTTTGCGAAAGCATGAATCAAAACATAGATGGTTTAGCTGTCTCGCGCCCGTAGCACTTAGTGACATAACAGTTTAACTAACACATGCAAGATTAAGAAATTAACCATGAGTTCTACATATGCTCCTTAGCGTGCTCCTAAGGACCTGAGAAGAAACATACTAAAAAGTGTTAACGCGAGTTTGGTGATTTCACAAAGTTTAAGCAAAAGCAATTGGATTATTTTTTATCAAACCATAAGGTTAACCGGTTAGTCTCAACGAGGCCTACCCAGAAGCAGGATTCCTAAATAATTAACTAATTAACCTAACCCGGGATAGCTAGTATCCGTTTATCATAACCCAATAGAATTGTGTCACCATTACTGACCATAGAACCGCCATCCTCTCATGCCTTTGCCAAGCAATGAGAAAATAAGGAAAATATAATATTTGTCTCCACTCACAAGAAGGCAAGTTGGGCTAAAGCGACTAGCCGGGGTAGGGCTTGTCAGAGCTAGTAGTACTACCTCATACTTCCCCAATATCAAAGCGATATTCATGGAACACCACAGAAGGACTTTTAAGATTTGGCAAACCGTTCCTCGATATGGTTACAATATGGTATATTAATTAAAGTGTGTTTATGAAAGCAAACGTTATTGATCAGCACATGTTACATACACTTTATTGTTTATTATTTCTTAGTTGAATGTACTGATATTATTATAAAGTGTACTACATCATTTGTTTTTGTACTTTTGTAGGTTATGACAAAACGTTCTAAACGTGCAACTAACCTAAACTTGATACCGACCAACCTAAACTTAAGACCAACGAGTGAAGCTTTACTGTTGAGAATGACTAATATATATTATTATTATAAACTTTTAACTTCTTGATAATTAATAATATTCTATTTGTCAAAATTGAAGATTTATAAAAACAAATGATTGAGGGGGCAATTAATAGAAGACTTCGAGTAGAATATAAATCTACAACTAATTTGGGATTTAAATATTTCATGTGTGCTCAAGAAAGGAGTTAAAAAGGCTGAATTAAACGAGGGCCCGAGGGTATTTTGGGGTCGGCATATTAGAAAAGAAAAGAGGAAGACTTCGAACGAAAGAAAGGAAAAAAACTAGGTCACGCTTCACGAAGAAAAAAACACAACCAAGAGCAGCGATTCTAGGGGAAAGACGAGCAGAAGTTCGCGACGTTTTGGACAGGTATAGACGATCTTTGCGGGAGCTTTTGAGACACGACGAAGACGGGTTCAGAGCAACGAATCAAGTTTGATCTCAACTATTCAAGGTTCTAGCTCATCATCTGTAATGGAGTCGGTGACCATAAGTTTCGTGTATTCAAATCCTTCTATTATGCTCGGCTAATCTCTATGTAGTCACAATGGTATGAGAGATTTTCGATTTAGTTGTTTGAACACTTTGTTGATTTCTAATGTTGATCATATTATTAGTTATAAACATTGATATGTGATTGTGTGTTATAGCTCTTTATGTGTGTTTGATTTCACGTTAACTCGACAGATAGTTTATGATACACCAGTCGATCGTGCCCTGTATAACCTTAGTTAGATTAGTTAAGGACTGAACGTTTGGTGTGCAAGTATATGAACTATGCTCTAGATTAGTGGTGGAATTCAACTAGGATATGTCTATGTAGCCAAATCAATTTTGAAAGTGACTTTCGGTTTAACAACTTTATCATAAATCCCGACACCGTTTGTGACTATATTCTCTAATAGATTGTGCAAATTCGTGAGCGTCGGATCGTCTACTTGATCTAACTATTTAGGATACGAAACATAACTAATGATTGTTCTATTGATCAATGAAGAACAACAATACAATCTGGAATCACTCAGAATAACACCATAGAAAACACACACTTAGTCTAGACTCTCTCTCAGATCGTTACTGATTTACAAAGCCAAACGACTATATATACTACTGGCATCCGAAGTCACCCGAACCACCGGTTCGTACGGTTCCAAACTCACCCGAAGTGTTAGTTCAGCTGACACTTCGTGTCAGTTCGTACCCACTTCGTTATGATAGCCATTTTACACAACTTCGTCTTGTTCAGATACTTCACACGATGAACCGCTCATACACTAACAAACTCCCCCTCGACGTGTGCAGTATCTATTCATCCAATCAAAATGTATCTTCGATCAAACTACCCCTCAACTTGATGGTAGTTTAATCTTGAATACTTGACGAAGCACACTGTGTTTTCATTTTCATCAGCAGCTTCAGAAAATTTGAAGTTGTGATATTCTCTTTCATTTAGTACTTGTTCAATCATAAATAATCTTGTTGCAAAACCTCTCTTCAAGAATCTAAGATATGATTTTCAAAATTTTGATTTGTATCTAGTGTCGATCAGATCGAAAGCAAAGTAGAAACAAAATCTTTTTGGCTTTTAGAAAGTTTATATTAAAACAAACCTAAAATCTTTTTGATTTTTCAAACTTATGCTAAAACACACCGAAAATCATTTTGTCTTTTCTGAAATGAAATAAAATTGCAATACAGAATCAAACTTTATTTTTGGTATGAGAAAGATCACTATCTGGGTCATATTGGACATAACGCACTAAACTACACTTCAATTTCAACTAATTGAAGCACATAAGCCATTGCTAGTATAAATTGTCCATCTTAAACTCTGGCAGAATCATACTCATAACATCTGGATCTGTTAAGGTATTGATTAGATTTGCATTGACCAGTGTACCTCACACTATCAGACATATTCAGACATTATTCTTTTTCTCATGTGATTACACTTGTGATTATTACATAGTGATTGTATTCATGATATCGTCAACTGTGTTCCATGAAAAAAAAGAAATAAGAACGTTAAATCGTCTACCTTAAGGTCGATCTTTCGATACGCAGATAAGGCCTCAGATTTAACAAAATACGAAAATAAAAACAAGTTGAAATTGTATAACTCAACAAAAATCAGGTCGGTACTCCCGTACACGCAGAGAAAGTCTGATGAATTATACGAAACGCCAAAGAAAATAAAGCAGAACCTCAAACAAACAACAATCAGGCCGATCTTTCGATACACAGAGAAAGCCCGGTTGTTTGAGAAAATAAAGAAAATCAAACAAGTTTAAATCTTTTCAAAATGAACACATGTATACATAATGACTTCTCATTTTTGTTTTTCACACATTTTTCTCTTTTTTGTCATGATAGCGCTTCAAGATGTTATCCACTTGGTCAAACATAGTATTTTGTGTATATCACATCTGAATACTTTCTGATTTGCTGAGCCTACCAAACATATCAAACAATGATCTTATGGCTTTTTCATCTATTCTATCCATGAGTCGGATACATAAGCCAATGTACCATCATTTCCCAGTGATCAATTTCTCAAAATTTAATATATTTTGCATGTATTCACCTTCACCGTATATTCATTTTCCATAACATGCTTTTTCTCCCCCTTAAAATGAAAAACTCTATCTTAGGATTTTTCATTTTATAAAAACAAGTAACTATTTTATGGCTTTTTCAGTTTCTCCCCTTAAACAACAAACGAAATGTAAAGAAAGAAAAAAATTGATCAACCGACACGAAGACCTGTCTGTTTTTGGTTTTCAAAAAAAAGATTCAGGTTAGAAAGATGAATCATGAAATTTAAATTAAGAAGCAGAATACTCCTCCATCAGCAACTTTGCAATCACTGATAGGTCTTCTAGAAGTACTTGCACACTTGGTCAAGCACATTAGTTTTTAAATGACTCGAAGCGGATTGCTTCTGGTCGACCAGTGTCCTGGTTTTGTATCTAAACCACCTAAGGTTTCCATTGTTGTTGTTGTTTTGGTAAATCAGTCTTTGATGAGTCAATCACAATTGACTGTGATGAACAACCTATATTTGGAACCTTTCAAAATTTTGGAATAAATCTTTCTTGCTTTTTGTAAAAAGTAGGTTGAAATTCATCAAACACTCCGCCATGTTCGTCAATAAACTTTGTTTTGGCAGATTTAACAAAAACTGGAACTTTTCCTCTTGTTTGAGTAGAAGCAGCAGGAACCGAACAATCTATTGTCATATGCCCTTTTTGGCGACAAATGTAACACAAATGATTGGTTAAATTTTTTTTTTGGGAACCTGCAAAGCTTCAGAAAGTATTTTAGCTCCAAAATGATCATAGAAAGTATCATATACCTGATGCCGATGATCATGAACCCATTTCGATATAGGTCTCTTTGGAGTAGAGTTTGAACTTCCAGAAAAAAATTTGCATTTTGATTCTTCTTGTTCTTTAGAGCAATATTTTGCACAAAAACTTCATAAATCTTTGAGCATCCACGCAATGAAGTGGCATTCTTTATCAGAAAAGATTTATTCTAAACCCTTGAGCTTGTAGAACCTCTCGGGTTAAACTTTTTCATCTTTAAAAACATCTTTCTTAACCTGCTTCAATTTAATTTTCTTCAACTTTGTTGTTTTGAAGCATGAACACCATCATCTTCAACAATTGTAGATTTAAAACCCAAACCCACACTTTTTCCTGAAATCATATTTTCCAAACTTGAAGATTTATGCCCGGTCTTTGCCAAACAAGAAATTACAGCTTTGACTTCATTAACATTCTTTTTGGCATAGAAAACTCTCTCATCAATGTCAGTATGAGAACGAATCTTCTTGGTTGAAGTAACTGATTGCTCATTCTCCATCGATGATGAACTAGACACAAACTTTGAAAACTTAGGAACCTCAGATTTCATTTCATTCTTCTTGCCAGCCTTCTTGTTTTTCTTCTTCTTCACAACCTTCTCTTCCTTAGAATTTGACAATGTAAACTTTAAATAATCACATTCTTTAACTTTGTCTTTCACGACATTAACAGCCTCCTTGATAATGGTCAGGGGTGTAACGGTCCTATCAAAAATTCTTTCAAAATTTTCATCTTTGGCTAAGAAACTTGTGAATGATTGTGAATTGGTGACATTGTGCAGATGACGATTTGTCTCAATTACTTGAATCATCAAATCAGAAATCTTTTGTTGTGCATCAGACAAGTCTTTTTCTGTTGCAATCAACTTCTTAGCAACTCTATTTGTTTCTGATTTTTTCAATCTTAAATTGTCAAGCTCACCAAACAACTCTTTCTTATATTTATCCTCATTCATTTTCTGGATATCAATGTTGGTATTCAGCAAATTGACTCTAGTTAATTCCTTCTTTTCTTCCAATAAATTTTCATTCTGAATAGAATAACATTTTCCTATAGTTGCTAATTCATCAGAAGTCTTATTAAGCACATCAAGCTTTATCTTAATTGGATTTCTCAAACAGATCATTAAAATCATTCTCAACATCTTTTGCGTCAATCTTCCATCTCTCAACTTCTTTGACTAACTCAACATTTTCTTCTACTAGCTTTGAATTCTTGGTCTTATAATCCTTTCCATCTTTCTTAGATATCTCCAACACTTCCTTTACCAAATGAAGTTCTTTGGTAAGAATTTTAACTTCCTTTAACAAAGAATCATTTGCTTTCAGCAAATATTCAATTTTAACTTCAAAATTTTCGCTCTCAGGTGATTCATATGAATTGGAATCGAAATAATAATCATCTGAAACATCTTTGACAATCAATGCTGATTTATCAAACACTTTACCCCAATCTATAACCTTTTCATTTGAACAGTGAAAGTTGTCTTATTTGAATTAGTTGATGACGGTTGAGAACCATTAGTAGCTTTTGAATCAGATTTGTGAACATGACATTGTTGACATACTCTGGAAAAATGTCCAAGATTGGAACATTTGTAACATTTTATCTTAGACTTGTCAAATCCCAATTGTCTATCTGCATCAACAACATGTCTTCCATTTTTCTTGTAAAACCGTTGTGACCTCTGAGTCAACATAGCCAATTTCCAAGCCATATCCATTTTATTTAATTGATTATTGTTAATTTCATTAAGATCTTCTTTAATCAACTGAGCATCACTCACATTTTTAATAATTATACCGAAAGAAGATGAAATTAAAGCGGAGATCAAAGTAGCACAATCATCAACTGTCTTGACAGAAAAAGCATTCTAATTTGTTAATCCTGGAGTTGTAAAATTACAACCCCTTGAAGAGTCAGTATTATCAGAAACTCCAGACATATATCCAATAAATACGGTACCCGATGTCGAACTAATACCAATTGGTTTAGCTTTAGCATTTATGCTTGCAGCATTCTGACCATGATACAATTCTGGGTTTTGCAATTTAGCTGTTGATTTGTTTGAATTCAGCATTTCCATTTCTCGAGCATGAAGTTTACCAGTTAACTCATGAAATGATAATGCAGAGAATTCTTTGTCATGTGTGATCAACAAAACATAATTGTCCCATTTCTATGGCAATGCTTCCAATATCATTTCTTTCAATTCTTCATCGGTTTTCTCTATTCCAACAACTTTCAATTCATTGATAAGATGTGAAAATCTTGATACAAGAGCCGTGATGTTTTCATTATCATAATATTGAAAGTTGACAAACTCTTTGCTCAACACCTTTCGTCGACTCTTCTTGTATTGATCATTGCCCTCACATCTTGCCGATAAAGCATCCCATAATTGTTTACTTTTTTGCAACTGTTAGATTGAGGTAGTAATTCGGTAGTTGAAGCCATGGTAAGATAACCAAAATCTTTTTGCTCAAGCTCATAGCTTTTCGTTTCATCAGCAGAATAATCTTCCCCTAGGCTGCATTAGTTGCTTCCAATCACATCCTGCAATGTCTGGAATGATTCACCGTGAGTGGTGAATTGAATACCAGAGCTTTTCTTCAATTATCCGTGCTACTCCCTTGGTGTAGACCTTGGCCAGCTGCTCCTCCTCTGCTGTATGAGCAATCTGATGCTTGCTAAGCACCCGAATATCAACCTCATAACATCTTAAAAGATCATGCACCTCCATCACTGTGATTGTGTTGGATTCACACATTATCTTAGCAGTTCCAGAATAGCTACAATAAGCCCAAGATTTAAAATCTGAGAGGCAACCCTCAGGATGCTTCATTGTCAGTGGGATTTGCTTGGTCTTATTGGTAGGTGGATATCTCTTGTGGCAATATATCTTCTTGTCAAGATCCCAGCCTCCCTTGAAATGCTTCATTTTTGAATGTTGATGTGGGAAGTCTGTAAACACCTTGAATCCACTCTTCACTGCTTTATCCAACTTCTTCCAGAAATGATCAGCATACTGATTGTTGGATGGATTAAAGAATGGTGCATAGTGCATAGAAATTAGATCCACATTGGTCCAAGAGTAGAATTGGGTCCAGTCTTTATAGTATTCTAGTGGATTGGCACCCGCTCTTCTGACCACGTACATGTGCTTTTCATCATCATACATCCAGCTCTTTACAGGCTGAGGAATTCCCCGTTTATCATGAAAGTGTTTACCCAGCTGGATGAGATAACGTTCAGGAGGATGAGCAAATGTAGATGCTTCCCATAAGTGATCTCTGGTAGCAGCAGGAGTAGTCATGAACTCTACTTCTCTACCATCTATCTCTGGCTCTTCTTCTTGTATCAGTAGGAGCCCCAGAACTGTCTCCTTTACCACTTCCACCACCTGATCCTCCTTGTGGATCTTGATCTTTTCTTCTCAAACTCTTCTTGGAGCTACTTGGCCTTCTCCCTCTCAGTTCAGCAACTTGTTTCTGCAATTCTCCAATTAAAATAGTGAAATCATCATTCACTTTCTTCTGATTTTTCAATGCAGCTTCATGCTCTTTCTGTATGTCAACAAGTTGTGAAATCACTTCTGCCTGATGTACAATGGTAGCTGTCAATTTCTTGATTTCAGCTTTCAGCTCTTTCTCCAATCTGTACTCTGGGGTTTCAATTGCCTTTCCCTTGTCAGCTTGGGAAGGCCCGGCAGAAGATGAAGACTGTCCGTGAGAAGTGGACTGTCTTGAGGGAACTCTGGGAGGAGGATTGGCTCTTGGGTCTCTTTTTCTTCTCACTGGGTTGGTTGGGGCACTTGTAAAGGCATCTTTCATCAATTGGGCTGCATGAACAGCCTGTGAAGTCAAATCTTCATTCAGGGAGGTACTAAGGGGAGGTTCCTCAGTTACCTTCTGTTTCTTTGACACATGGACTTCAGGCTCTTCAATATTTTCAACAAGAGGCAGATCATCAAGGTAGCTACCATAGTCCAGTTGCTCTTCATCGTCTTCAAATCTAAGTGCATCAATCCTGATATCATCAGTGGGCAACTCATCAGCCCAAGAATCACTCTCATCAGGAATGTCAGTTACTATCCTCTGTGTTGGAGGAGCTGAGTGTTCTTCCTCCATAAATGCATTAGCTGGAGGTTGAACTTCTGAAAAATTTCCAAATTTATCTCCAAACACATATCCCGGCTCATCAATCTTCTTTTTGGGGTTCAGCAGAGAGAATACATCTGGACCCATGGGTTTCAGGTCGAGAATTTCACCAGACTTTCTCAGTTGAGGATATCTTGAATCCAAGATCAATTGAATGAATCTTGGGAAAGCAGCAAACTTCTCCTCCTCTCTGACAATAACACTTTTGACATCTTCAAACACTGCTCTCGACCAGTTAAATCTCCATCCTCTGATCAAGGCAACCAGAGCATGAGTATGCAATCTATTTAGCTGGTCACTTGAGCTCTTCTTGGCAATTAAGCATTTCTGCAAGTAATGAATGAGCATTCTCCAATACGGTGGGACTGAATTCTTCCAAGTTGGTGGAGTGTCAAGAAGATATCCCATCTGCCTTAGACATGTTAGAACTTGGACATCCTTGAATTCAGTAGGATCTTTAGTGAGAAGAGAGAAAGGGCTTAGGGTTTTGAACGGTTATGGGGAGAGAGAAAAAGGGTGCCGGCTTTTGAGGTTTTTAAACTCACCCTTTTTTTAAGAAAATTTCAAGATTACCCCCTCAAAGTTTACCATTTGTTTCGATTTTAACCCAAAACTTAAACTTATTGGATGTTAGCCCTTTTCGGTTAAGATCAAACTTTTCGGTTAAAAATATTTTCACGCTTCCCCTAAGATTGTGCCCGAGAGTCTTAAACCCAACACCTCAAAGAATAAATAAATTAAATAAACAATTCAAAAATTAAAAATAGAAACTTAACCAAACAAAATACTAAATATTTACTTGATTGACTTACTGTACATACCTGGCTTTAAGTTATAGGTGTGTTAGGGATCAAACCAGACTGTCTGAGGCTGAGGAACCCTTTTCAGCTTCAGCTACTCCACATGCTCTGGTGATTGCCGGTATAGTTGTCCACTTTAAACTCATGCTGCTTTCTCTTACTCGAGCAGACTATCACTTTATTTATCTTTTGGGTTCAATTATTTATGAGTACCATTAAATCCACACACATACGTCCTAGGTATATTTTGTACGTTTCATCAAGTTTATCAGGTTTCCCATGACATTTTTCACGACACATTTCCTAAGCCTAACACCATGCTCCAGACTGGATTGAGAAAAGAAAGAATAGATCACGGGGATTTTTGGGGATAATATACAGCGTCAACTGAATTTTTGAGACATTTTTATTAACGCTCTCATCAGTGACAGGGCTTTCAGGGTTTTGGACAATTGAGGGTCTCTTTTGATTTGTGCGCTTTGGCATCTTTTTGGTTTTAATATATTATACAATGTGATCTAATAGGTACGTGAATCAGGGAGGCTCCAGGTCTCAGCCATCGCCGAGCAGAGGAGGCCTGACTCATGTACAACATCCCCAAGTCATTGCTCACGCAAAGCAGAGGGGATGGGATTTTTGAGCATAGCATCAGAACCCAGTACTCGGGCGTGTGTCTCAGGACCCCTAACAAACAGTCAAATGAAAACAGTACTAACCTAAGTGCGTGCTTCCTATCAGGCATCATACGTTATCTTCAAGTGTAGTGACTAGACATACCTTTTTATCAATTGCAGCTGAGCCTACCGAGCACATCAACCAAGGGACGCTGCTTTTCGCATCCACCTTACACGTGTCAGCCACCAAACGCCTGGAAATTTATTTCATTTCCCAACCTGATCAAACAAAGCCAGAAACACATGAAAAATTTAAAAACACATATTATTTGGGGGACATCATTTGATGTTACTCATTTTCCTTCCTCTTGCTTTTTAATTTTCTCATTCCAACATACTGAAATGGACACTATTTTTGTATTTTTGTTGCTTTTTCATTTTTTTTAAATAATAATAATAAATAATTAACTATGTACAAGATTTTGAGGTGTCAGATTTACTCTTCAAAGGCAATCATACGAAGGCCTTTTAAACACATTTCAAAGCTAGCTCTGGGAAGGGGTTTGGTGAACATGTCTGCCACATTCTCGTCCGACGAAACCATAGTCATGCAACTGATGTTGTAACCAAACCACCTGAGAGCAACAGGCAGATGCCGCAACATACTCAGCCTCAGCTGTGCTTGTAGACACAGTGTGCTGCTTCTTGCTTTGCCATGACACCAATCTGTCACCTAAAAATTGTGCACCTGCTGAAGTGGATTTCCTGTCAAGTTCACATCCTCCATAATCACTGTCAGAAAAAGCATACAATTTAAAACCTGAATCTTTAGGATACCAAAGTCCAAGCCGAGGCCTGCCCTTTAGGTACCTAAAGATTCGTTTAACAGCAGAAAGATGTGAGAGTTTAGGGTTAGCCTGGTAGCGTGCACATTGGCACACTGCAAACATTATATCGGGACGACTTGCTGTGAGGTACATCAAAGACCCGATCATCGAGCGATAATTGTGTTGAAATACACTGGGTATTCTTTGTCACAAATTTGTGACACGCTGAGCAAGTTGTGCTTCAATTCTGGAACATAATTGACATTATGGAATGTCAGGTAGCCGTTCTTGACTGTTCCTCTTTGACAGATGTTTCCTCCTTTTCCTCCCGCAAACGACACATGACCACCATTATAGTTTTCTAGTTCCTGCAGGATGGATATGTCGCCTGTCATATGCCTGGAACAACCACTGTCAACATACCATAGGTTATTAACAGGCCTCCTTGGCTGTTCCTGCATACATAGAGGAATCAATTGGTTTTGGGAACCCAGACTTGAGTAGGACTGGGTGATTTGGGGTTGTTAGATTTGGGTTTGCTTCTGGGCTTGGAGGGAAGTGGAGGAGGAACTAAAGAGAAGACACGGTAATGCATGTCCTCCTCACACTTGGGAACCTGTTTTCGTTTTTGTGGAATTTGGTAAACATTTGATTTATTCGGTTTGACACGTTTTGCTTCATCAAAAATTTTTGAGTGTTTATTGTACACTCCTTTGGGTATATACTCTTGGTTTACCGATTTTTTGATATTCCACTTTTCTGAATTCTGAAACTTTTCTTTATGAACAGGTTCAACATTTTTGGCTGATTTTTTGAAAGTTTGATTCTCTTTGTTAGTATAAAAATCAGTTTTGTGGGTAAAGGGTGACTTGGTTTTTAGACTGCTTCTTTGTCCCTTTGGCTGTGAAGGGACAGACTTTTGGCATTTGATTTTGATGGTGCAGTCTGTTGTTTGGTGCCCTGTGCCTTTGGTCTAGAAGGCTGTCTGTGCTGCACCTTCTGTTTTGAGGGTGCAGTCACTTTGGTTACATTTGTTGCCATAGGTCTAGATGGCACACAATTCTGTGCCTTCTGTTTTGAAGGCACAGGTTGTTTGGGCTTTGTAGGTGCCTTTGGGTTTGAGGACACCTTTTGTTTTGGATTCACCTTTTGAGGAACAGGTGACTTGCTTGTGCCACCATATGATTGCCCTGATTTATTTTTCAGATATTCTTTAGGGTAAAAGGGTTCATATGGCCTATGTAAACAGTTCTTTGCCACGTGTCCAGGATTTCCACACACATGACATGACTGTTTCTTAGGATAGGCGGGAGTCTGTTCTTGTTTATAAATTCTTCCTGTTGAAATCCAGGAAGGTTTATCACTTTTACGTATCCAGACAACTTTGCCCTTAGGCCTAGTGGTCAGTACATACTCCCGCTCTATTGGCACTTTTTGATCATATACCGAGTTTACCTTAGGATATGGTATCAAATTAAGTGGTTTCTCCACCTGTACCTGCTTCACATTCACATTATTAAAAACATTCACATTATTATGCACATCAGAACACACAGAAGCATTAGATGAATCATCAGACACAATAGACAAAGTGGGTTCGGGACCAGCAACCTGTGGTCCTTTACCCCTCCTCAAAATCCTAACCCTTCTCAAGGGTTTTGACTCAGTCTTATCACCATTACCAAAACTAAAATTACTGTTCAATGAAAGCTTATCAAAACAATCAGATTCTGCAAAACCAAGTTTAGGACTCGTGACAGAAAAACCACAATTATTCCAATCAAAGTTTTCAAACGACTCTTGACTCTTTAAGCTTGAGGTTTCAGCTATTTCACTGCCATTATTGCTACCTAAATCTGCACAAGGAGTAGAAGAGTTAGTATCTGAGTTAGTAGAAGGGTATGAGATCTTAATTGGGCACTCAGCTAATTTTCTATCAATTTCTTTCAAAGCATCTCTAATTCCTTCTTTCATCTCAGGATCAGGGATCATCTTGTGCATAGGAGGCGTGGGAACCGTGTGTAGGGACGAAGCATCTTTAGATTCAGGTTCATCATCATAAGTTACTCCATAACCCAGACCCCCATTGTTTTTTATGTGCTTTATTCTAGTGTCTGAGTTATAAAATTTGAGGCTTGCATCCAGCATTTTCTTATTGGTCAAATTAGTTTTCTCTAATGTTTGGTTAGTGGAAGCAAGTTGGCTTCTAAGGCTCTCAAGTTCTTTGGTTTGTTCCTCAACCTTTTCATTAGCTACTCTTAGATGTGTCTGAGAATCACTAAGTTTTCTTTCTAGGTTAGAAACATCAATTTTGGCAGCCTCATATTTTTCTTTCCAGGTTTTTGCTTTATCTTTAAAATTATTCAATTCTAGATAAGTTCGTGAATGATAAAGTGTTTCACTCTGAAGTTTAGATTCAAAGTCTTTCATGCAGTTATAAATATCAACACAGTGAGAGTTTGAACAACTACTTACCTCTTTTGAGTTTGCTCCTGAACCTGGAGTGATGTTGACCATGAATGCATGATGCTCCATCTTCATTGCTTCCTTTTCTGCTTCTTCCTCTGCAAGCTGTGCAATGTAGGCATGACTCAGACTTAGATCTTCAATCTGAGTAGATCAGTCATATCCACCTGGTGTGCACTGAACAACTAATGCCTTATCATCTGCAGTGGTATCCCTTTTCTGTTTCTACTTGTCATCAGTCTATGTATCCCTTTCAGTCTTTGGTTTGGGACACTCCCTAGCATAGTGCCCATACTCGCTGCAGTTGAAGCACCTCAAATTTGATTTGTTGAATGTGAGCTTGACTCCTTTGCCATCATTCCAATCTTGGATTCCCTTTCTAGCCATGTATTGCTTAGCCCTCAAAGCAGCCATACCCATTTGATACGAGATGTCCATCTTTTCTAGATCATCCGGGTGCACTTGATTCACATCTTCATGAGTTAAATCGTTTGGGAGTAGTGAACCAGCAACTAGTGCTTGATAGCAACTCATTATCCCAACTCCTAAGGCAAAACCGGATTCTTTAGCCAAGGAGTTCGCATCTAGTGAAATCACATTAGCCCCAGTAGATGTAGAGGCTCCACCAACAGCTTGAGAAACGAACGCCAGTGGGCTTGAATTTGCATCAGCAGTTTGAGAAGTTGAAGCACTTGGCTGAGAAATGAATGCTTGATTTACCTTGCTTTGAGCAGCTCCAATTCCCAACTTTCTTTCCCTTTTTACCTTCTTCTCTTCATATGCCCTAATTGTTGCCATGAGGGAGCTAAGGGTTGCAGTGTTCAGGTCATGAATCCCTTCTATGACTTCAATTGTGCTATCCCAGTTTGGTGGGAGAGAGTGAATCAGCTTCTTATTTACCTCCTTCTGAGTGTAGGTTACATCAGCTTCTTTCATAGCAGTTACAATCTTCACAAATCTTTGAAGCTGTGTTTCAATGTTCTCCCCATGTACGTAGTTGAAATCATTAAATTGTTCCCTTAGGTTTTCTTTTCTCGACTCTTTCATTTCAGTGTTTCCTTCATAGGCTTCAACGAGTGAATCCCATAAAGTCTTTGCAGATTTGAATTCTTTAAAGGCTTCAGCAACCTCTGGATATAATGCCATAGTGAGGGCAGCAAGGGCCTTTCTATCTCTTTCCACTTTATCCCAATCACCGTCTAACCATTGATGTTTGGTCTTTGGTATAGCAGGTTGATTATTGGTAGGTTCAGTCATTGGAATAAAGTCTCTGGCTTCAATAGAACGCATGATCTTTGGATCATGGTAGTTAGCATAATTAACGAACCTATACTTCCAACTCATGAAGTCCTTTCCCGAGGTTAGACGGGGTGGACGAGTGGAAGTTCCAATTTGAGTGTCCATTTCCAAGGTAGCAGATGAAAGAGAAGCCATAGCAGGATTTCGATCAGGGAGGCTAGGTTTTCGATCAGGAGAACAAGGTTTTCGATCAGGTGGATCGAAATGGAAGCCGAGAACTGGGTCGAAAACCTGCAGAAATCAGGTATTCGATCAGACTAGAGGTTTTCGGTCTAGACCGAAAATGACCAGGAACGGATTTTCGATAGATTGATCGAAAACCAGCTCGAAACCTCAGGAATCAACAGAATACAGTTTTCGATCAGGCAGAATACCCAACCGAAAAGCTGCTGCTGACTCGAAAACGAGTGTTTTCGATTAAACAGTGGGTCGAAAAGGTAATGATCCGAAACCCGGGCTCGAAAACCCGAAGAATGAATCGAAAACCCACCCGAAAACCACTGGATTGATCGAAAACCAGGTACCTTAAACGTTGACTGAAGAATCAGTCAACGAGCACCCTTTTTCCTCGACAGAAAACCTTAATGTTGGACCGAAAAGGGTCAGAAAACCCTAGAAAACCTCCAATGCTGCACGAAAAGCTCCTGAAACTGCCCGAAAACCTTCTGTGAACCAGAAGGCTGCCGTCGAACACTTTTTGTTGCTGAAAAGGACTTTGAACGAATTCTGTTTGAGTGCACGATCACAGACCAGTCCGCAGATCACTTGAAAACCTGCAAAACACTAAAAATCTCTTTCGAAAAACACTGAAAACACAGAAAAAACAATTCGTTAGTCAAGGAAAACCCGAATCCAGTATCACGAGAGCCACGAAACCCGTGTTTCTTGGCTCTGATACCAATTGTAAGGATCAAACTAGTCCCTCACGTGATACCAAACTATCAAACACCGTGCGGAATCCGGTGTGTGATAGTGATTCGAGTAAACAAACTAAGAAAAACGACTAACAATGCAATAAGATTAAAAGTTACCGAATGAAGAACACAAGCACAATGAAAGCCGTATTCTAGAGGCTTAGAATACGCAAAACACCCTTTGAATATTTCGCAAACCAACAACCCTAAACATGATGAAAGACTATCTATATATAGGCTAAGGTTTGAGTGGAGAACAAGTTTCCCTCAAACCCTAAATAATTCGGCCCTATACAAACCTAGCTGAATTCTATAAGCCCATCAAAATAAACCAAAAGTGTTAGCCCAACCCATTACATTTAACCCAAAACACATAACTAACTAATGCAAAAGCCTTAATAAAATCTAGGTCTTTACACATCTAGCTCAAAAAGTGAACAACTTAACATGGAACTACCACCACTCAACTTTCCTGCTCTTAATGAGTTTTGATTTGGAGATAATACAAATGCACAACCTGGTAATCAAACTCAAAATCCCGTGAATCCTAACTTCCACTTCAAACAACAAATCAACAAACTCTACCCATTACCTATACAAAACCAACAAGAAAATAACATGCCTCCATTCAATGACGGTGATAATAATTTGGAAGGTGACAACTATAATGAGGAAGAGCATGGAAATAGAATACATGGTTACAATAATCAGTTTGGTGGAGAAAATCTCAATAACAATTTGAACAATCAACATGGAGGAAGGAAGCCTCAACCCATTCCGCAAAAATAATGATGGATACTTTTATGAGGCAAGGAACAATGATCAACAATACAGAGGGTATTTCAATGGAAGACAAAGGGTTGTTGATGCATATTTCCGCCCTACAATTCTACAAAATCCTTCACCTGTTGTTCCACCTGAGTGGTAAAGTCGACACTTTGAGATTCGCCCTCAACATTTGAACATTATTCCAACTTACCATGGATCCACATCTGAAGAGCCATATACACATCTTCAAGAATATTCAGCAATATGTGGCACAATAAATGGACAAGGCTTCAACTTTGTATCTTCAATCAAGCTCCCCCTCAAGTGTAGAATCCGTTCGTTCAATGAAATGAATCTTCAAACAAACTCCTCCTCAACTCGATCATAGCTTGATCTTGAATACTTGACAAAGCCTAGTGTATCTCTGGTCTTTTATCAACAGCTTCAGAAGACTTGAAGTCGTGATATCTAGCACATAGCAACCTGCTCAAACATTTAAATAATCTTGGCACAAAACGTCTCTTTGAGACTCCAAGATATGATTTTGAAAATTGATTTGTATCACGTGTTGATCAGATCGAAAATAAAGCAGAAAAAAATCTTTTTGATTTTTAGAAAATTTATGCTAAAACAAACCTAAATTCTTTTTGACTTTTCTTGAAATAAAATGAAATCACAATACAGAATCAAACACAATTTTTGGTATGAAAAAGATCACTATATGGGATCATATTGGACATAACGCACTGAACTACACTTCAATTTCAATTAATCGAAACACATAAGTCATGCTGATTGCTGTATAATTTGTCCAACTTAAACTCAGACATAATCATACTCATAACATTTGGATATGTTAAGGTATTGATTAAATTTGCTTTGACCAGTGTATCCCATACTATCAGACATAATCAGACATTTCTTTTTCTTTTTGTGTGACAGCACTTGTGATTTTTCATAATGCATAGTATTTTCATGATATTGTCAACTGTGTTCCATGCAAAAAGAAATAAGAACGTTATATCGTCTACCTTAAGGTCGATCTTTCGATACGCAGATAAGGCCTCGGATTTAACAAAATAAGAAAATAAAACAAGTTAAAATTGTATAACTCAACAACAATCAGGTCGGTACTCCCGTACACGCAGAGAAAGTCCGAAGAATTATACAAAACACCAAAGAAAATAAAGCAGAACGTCAAACAAACAACGATAAGGTCGATCTTTCGATAGGCCGAGAAAGTCCAATCGTTTGACAAAATAAAGAAAATCAAACAAGTTTAAATCTTTGCAAAATGAACACATGTTTACACAGTGACTTCTCATTTTGAATTTCACACTTATTTTTCTTTTTGTGTCATGAAATATGCATCAAGATGTTGTCCACATGGTCAAGCATTAGTATTTAATGTATATCACATCTGAATACTTTCTGATTTGCCGAGCCTACCAAACATATCAAATAATGATCTTATGGCCCTTTCATCTACTCTATCCATGAGTCAGATACATAAGCCAATAAACCATCATTTCCCAATGATCAATTTCTCACAATTTTATATATTGTGCATGAAGTCACTTTCCTTCATTATATATTTGGCATGTATTCACCTTCTCCCCATAACATGCATTTTCTCAAATACTCCCCCTTACTTACAATTCTCCTCCTTAAAATGAAAACTCTATTTTTGGATTTTCATTTTACACAAAACTAGACTCTATTTTTGGGTTTTTGAGAAAAACTTGTAAGCAAAGAAAAGCGATCAATCAACACGGATAATTTGCAGATTTATAAATCGTAAAATTTGCAGGTTAGAAAAATGTATCATGAAATTTAAGTTAAGCAGAATACTCCCTCATCAACAACTTTGCAATCGTCGATAGGTCTTCTAAAAGTACTTGCACACTGGTCAAACTAATTAGTCCAAAGATGACCCGAAGCGAATTGCTTCTGGTCGACCAGTGTCCTGGTTTTGCTTAGAACCCACCTTAGGTTTCCACTGTTGTGATTTAGGTAATTCAGCTTTCGATGAAGTTGTCACAGGTGACTGTGATGATGAACCTACATGTTGAACCTTTTGAAACATTGGAACAAAACGTTTCTGTTTATGAAAGAATGTAGGTTCAGCTTCATCAAAAACTCTGCCTTGTTCATCAACAAACTTTATGAAGGAAGGATTACCAAAAACTGGTTTCTTGTGAAACCGTTGGGGTAAATCAGCAGGTAGTGGAGAATCCTTTGCCATATGCCCTGGTCGGCGGCACATATAACAGATTCGTTTCGTTTTGTCCCACCTTTGATGTACCTACGAAGAACACACATGAATATCTCGAACATGATCAGAATGAGAATCATATACCTGATGCCTGTGATCATGTACCCATTTGGATGTAGGGCTTCGAGATTGAGAACTTTCAGAAGAAATTTTAGCTTTCACAAATACTTCAGCAATCTTCCGAGCATCAACACAATGAAGTGGAAGTTCTTTGTCAGAAAATAATTGATCCGAACCCTTGAGTTTGTAGAACCGCTCGGGTTGAAGTTTATCAGCTTGAAAAACTTCCTTCCTCACTTATTTCATCCTTAATTTTTTTTCAAATCGTGAGATGATGATGCTGAAACATTCTCAGCCTTATCTTTCATCCCGTGAAAACCCAATCCCACATGCTTTCCAGAAATTTTCTCCTCAGGTGTAAAATGTCCATTATTCGCTAAACGAGAAAATTCAGCTTTCACTTAAGTCACATTCTTCTGATCATAAAAGATCTTTTCATCAAATCCAGATTGTGACTTA
This sequence comes from Deinandra increscens subsp. villosa, assembly GCA_039602395.1. Lineage (NCBI taxonomy): Eukaryota > Viridiplantae > Streptophyta > Magnoliopsida > Asterales > Asteraceae > Deinandra > Deinandra increscens. The sequence continues at coordinate 75,453,872 of JBCNJP010000027.1, forward strand.
AGCTTGTCACTTGAAGTAACTGACTTCTCATTATCAGCAAAAGATGAACCAGAGACAAGTTTTGGAGCAGGAGAAACTTCAGATTTCTGTTCCTTCTTTTTGTTCTTCTTTTTCGTCACAACCTCCTCATCCTCAACAGTAGATGATGTAACCTTTGAATAATCAAATGCATCAACTTGTTCCTTCACTTCTTTGAAGGCTTCTTTGATATGAGCAGGAGGTGATGTAGTCTTATCAAACATTTTCTCAAAATTAGCATCATTAACTAAGAAACTTGTGAAAACCTGAGAATTTGAAACATTGTTAAGCAATTGATTAGCATCCAGAACTTGAATTTTAAGATCAGAAATTTGCTGTTGAGCCTCCGCAAATTCCTTTTCTTTAGCAATCAATCGCTTCGCAACCTTGTGAGTTTCAAATTTTTGCAGGCGGAGATTATTTAATCCTTCAAACAATTCTTTCTTCAATTTATCTTCATTTCGCTTTTGAATCTCCAAATTTGCTGCTTGAACTTTATTTACACGAACCAACTCCCGCTTCTCATCCAACAACATTTCCATGTCAACTTGATATGCTTCAATCTTAGCAATTGCTTCTTCAACATTCTTAGTAAGCAAATCAAGCTTAACTTTTGATTTATCAAACAAATTCGTGAAATCAGAAGCAGTATCCTCCTCTTCATCCTTCCATTTCTTGACTTCTTTTACTAACTCATCCCTTTCTTCACAGATCTTAGCTTTTGCAGCTTCAACATCCCTTTTATCATGTTTAGAAATTTCTAAAACTTCATTCAGCAATTTGATTTTTTTAAGCAAACATTCATTCTTCATACCCAATTCTTTCTCATTTTCCTTAGAAATTCCCAATTCCGAACTAATCATTTTTAAGTCAGCAGTAACTCTTTTGACTTCTTCAATCAAAAATGCTTTTTCTTTCATCAAGGCTTCAATTTTAGACTCAAATTTCTCATTCTCAGCAGCGTCATATAAACTCGAATCAGAATAATAATCATCTTGGTCATGTGTGACAATTAATGCTGATGTATCATATCCAAAATATTGACCCCAATCATAAACACCATCATGTTGAGCTGTCAAAGCTGTTGTCTTGCTTGTGTTACTAGTAGATGGTTGAGTAAAACCAGGCTTAGGTGATTGAGTAAAACTAGGCTTGCTTGCATGTGCCTGTTGACAATCTTTGGCAAAATGTCCAACCTGCAAACATTTATAACATTTTAACTTAGACTTGTCAAAACCCAATTTATCACCAGAAAGATTTCTTCCATGTTTCTTGAAGAACCTTTTCGATATTTGGCATAACATAGCATATTGCCAAGATATATCCAATTCAGTTAGTTGATCATCATCAAGTGCATCAAGATCATCGCTGGTTACCTTTGCATCAGCAACATTCTTGATAATCAAACCAAAAGATGATGAAATTAAGGCAGAAATCATTTTAGCACAATCATCTGTCGATTCAGCAGAAAAAGCATTCTGACTTAAAAAATTTGGAATTGTAAAACTACAACCTCGTGAAGACTTGTTATCAGAATTATCAGAAATTCCAGTCAAGAAAGCTGTACTTGGGGCAGAACTCAGATTTAGCTTAGATTTAGCATTCATGCTTGCCGTATTCTCACCATGATACAATTCAGGATTTTGCAAAGTAGCAATTGACTTCTTTGAGTTTAACATTTCCATTTCTCGAGCAGGAAGTTTTCCAGTAAGCTCATGAAACGTTATTGTAGTATAATCCTTATCATGAGTGAGCAGCAACACATAATTCTCCCACTTTTCAGGTAAAGCTTCCATAATCTTTTCCTTCAAATCAGCATCAGATTTCTCAATACCAACTATCTTTAATTCACTAATTAGATGTGAAAACCGTGAAACGAGAGCAGTAATGTTCTCATTTTCATAATTTTGAAAATTATCAAATTCTTTATTCAACACTTTCTTCCGACTCTTCTTGTAATCATCATTACCCTCACATCTTGCTGAGAGAGCATCCCACAATTGCTTTGATTTCTTACAAGTGCTGAATTGATGTAACAATTCGGTAGGTAAAGCCATGGTAAGATAACCATAAACTTTCTTTTCTAGCTCATAACTTTTTCTTTCAGCAGCATCAAAATCTTGAAGTTCCTTATAATCTCCTTCTTCAGTTGGTCGTTCATACAACTTTCGAATCGGAATCCATAAATCAATATCATTTGTGCTGATGTATGCAGAAAATCGTTTCTTCCAATTTTGATAATCTTCTAGGTTCAACAATTTGGGAACTTTTTGACTTGTTCTGATTTCATTATCAAAATTCAACATGGTTTGCATCGCACTTTGCATTGCAGCAAACGCATGAAATTCCGACATCGTTTGAAAACTTTTAGATTATGCCGGCTAAACTTGCTCTGAACCTATCACAGACCTCCGAACCTCGTCCGAACCTAAATCCAAAGTCCGAACTCTGTCCGAACTAGCTCCGAATCAAAACCAACTGTCCGAACTTCGACCGGACCTATGTAGCTCCGATCTCGCACCGATTGACCTCCGAATCTAAACCGAACTAGACCAAAACTCCGAACTCTCACCGAAGATGGACCGAACGTCGACTGAACTTGATGTTCGGGGCAGTTACACGGAGCCTGAACAGTGAACTCCGAACGTCGATTTCATTTTTCAAAAACGCGCAAAAATGGATAGATTTTGACGAAACTCATTATTGTGGATCAGAAAAACCGATAGAAAATGATTTAGAAACAGATTTGACACCAAACACCCGATAGAATTGATGAAAAACACAAATACAAACTCGAGAATCACTAAAAACGCTTCAAAAGTTCATAAATAGCAACCACAGATCAGTAGAGTGAACCAAAAAGCTCTGATACCACTTGAAAATGCGTGAGCATCAGATCGTCTACTCGATCTAGCTATTCGAACATCGAAACGTAATTAAACGATTGTTTTATTGATCACAATGAACAATTACAATCAGTAGAACACTCAGAATACACACATAGAGAACACTCTCAGAAACACACACTTAGCAGAAATCTCACACGCTCAGAACTAACTATTACAAAGACCAAAAAACTATTTATACCCAGCTGGCCGCTCCCTGTCCGAACCCCAGGTTCCGCCAGTCCGAACTCCAGGTTCGGACCAGGTTCGGCCAAGCATACTTTGACTTGATCTTGTACATTGCTTGATACATCACACGACGCACATATCAGGTATCAATAAACTGGCCGATCCCTATCCGAACCCCAGGTTCGGCCAGTCCGAACTCTAGGTTCGGACAAGGTTCGGCCAAGCATACTTTGACTTGATCTTGTACATTGCTTGATACATCACACGACGCACATATCAGGTATCAACAATAGCGATGCGCGAAAATCACGTCCGGAGATCACCTTGACGATTGACCCAGTTTGAGACAAAAACCAATAGATAAATAAGTAAAGTGATAACCGTGACTTAACTCCACATACACGACATAACCAACCCACGACTCATTGGTTTTTTACTCAAGTGATATCATACGTGCTTAGTTTGGGTTCAAGTCTATGCCCTAAGTAAGGTTGAAAGGTCCTAATCTAGCAAACTAGTATGGAAGTCAAACTAGGTCAATAAGAGTCAACAAAGTCAATTTTCATGGTAACAATTCAAGGTAATTCACATGTTTATCATACAAGGCCAGACCTAACACAATATATTATATATTTTATAGATCTACATGAATCTAGCATGAACGTAGCCAAGTCTAGCATGAATCTAGTCAAATCTAGCATAGAAATCAACTTTTTGTCACAAAACGAACCCTATTGAGCATACATGGATAGATTTATCATTTAAACTCATAAAAACTTATGATTTGATGGTCTCACATACAGATCTAACTTTATATGCCAAGAAAAATTATAGATCTGAACATGTTAGGAGGTAAAAGTGCCATCTTGAAGTTTATGACACACATTTCTAACCCTAGATGACACACATGTTGAGATCTATTCATTTTATCATGTAAAACCCATCCTTGATGATCATATCACATAGATCTGGTCCTAAACATCATTCAAGAGGTAAATCAAGTTCATTTATAACATAAAAATGGAGTCTTGATGAGAAAATCCTTAGATCTAGCTCTAGATGACATGCTTTCCATAGATCTAGTCATGTTGCCACATAAAAATCCAATCTTGATCAAAGAAACCCTAGATCTACATCATATTAGAGACTTCATCATGGATTCAAGTTAAATGACAAGATCAAGCAAAAATATAGAATGTTTAATCATAAATACCCTAGATCTATCACTTATAACATGGATTTAAGCCAAATATCATATAAAGTTCAGACCTTGATGAAAGTAGAAGAGAAGATTCAAGATACTATGTCATGGTTTTGAAGATTACTTACTGAAAGGGATGATTTCTAGGTGATCTTAAGAAATAAAGCAAGAAACTTGGGCCTTGAATCTTCAAAGATCTCCACCTTTAATGTTTACATCCATTTTAGGTTTTGGAGAGTGATTTGGGGCTGAATAGGGAGAGCATGGTAGCTAATGATGCTTAAATAGTGGGTTTTTAGGGTTTGGCTGGAATTGGACTTCCTAGCGTATCGCCTAGGGCTTTGTGAAGCTCTAGGCGATACGCCTAGTGCTTCCCCGGGTGACAACTTTGTTGTTTCATCGTTTTGGGTGCTCGATTTGTCGTTTTTTGGCGTTTTCGAGTCCCGTTTTCTCCCAAATCACCCAAATAATGGTCCCATCATGTTCATTACATTAAATACACTCAAAATGATAACAAATATGTCACGTAACACTAATGTATACACAAATTATGTCAAAACATGCAATTTTGGTCGGTTTTGCCGTACATATCACTTTTAAGCAATTCACCTATGATTTGTGACTTGATCAAGTGTGTGATGACTCGTAATATCATATGTGATCATAAGTGACTAATAGACTCATAAATATGACAAATCTGATATATGATACTTGAAAACGTGATCTCCCGGTTAAAATCGAAATCGTGCGGGATTTACCGAACGTTCACCGTTTTCGTTCTAAACCTCAATTCCTTGCACGTCCTTGCTAGTATTCACTTGTATGCTTAACTAGTATCACATACAAGTCTCATACATGATCAGATTGCTTGAATTCCCTGTTAAACGTTATTGGTGATGTGTTCGCGTAAAATCCGAAATAAGAACAATTCAACTCAATAATCATAATAACGAATCAAATCGCATCAAAAGAGGTGTAGACTCTTCATTTATTATCGATCACGGTATTGATTACATGAATTCGGGTTGGATCTGAAAAATCAGAAACCCGAAATGTTACAGTCTCCCCTACTTTTGGAAATTTTGTCCCGAAATTAAGAAACAACACAAGGGAAACAAACTAAGCAAACAACTGGGGATATTTGGCTTTCATCTGATCCTCACGCTCCCAAGTGAACTCCGGTCCATGCTTGGACTCCCAACGAACCTTAACAATCGGGATGCGGCTACGCTTGAGCTTCTTGATTTCACGGTCCATGATCTCAACGGGTCTCTCAACAAAATGTAGAGACTCGTTAATCTGGATATCTTCAAGTTGAACTTGAAGATTCTCATCAGCCAAACATTTGCGAAGGTTCGAAACATGGATGTACGGTGGACATTAGCCAACTCAGGAGGAAGATCAAGCACATAGGCCATCTTACCGACCTTCTCAAGAATTTTGAACGGACCGACAAAGCGAGGTGCTAGTTTCCCCTTTTTACCAAATCGGAAGACGCCCTTCCAAGGAGATACCTTTAGGAGGACAAGGTCGCCTTTTTCAAACTCAAGGGGTCTACGTCGTTTATCAGCATAACTTTTCTGACGACTTCTAGCAGCAAGAAAATGGTTGCGAATTTGGGAGATTTTATCTGTCGTTTCTTGAATCAACTCAGGACCGGTGATTTGAGATTCACGGCCCTCGGACCAACAAATAGGGGAACGACATTTGCGACCATAAAGAGCCTTGAATGGAGCCATTCCAATGCTAGAGTGGTAACTGTTATTATAGGAGAATTCGATCAAGGGCAAAAATGAACTCCAACTTCCACCATAATCAATGACACATGCCCAAAGCATGTCCTCAAGAGTCTGAATGGTGCGCTCGGATTGACCATCAGTCTAAGGATGGCAAGCAGTGTTGTAATCTAGCTGAGTCCCTAAAGAAGCATGGAGGGATTTCCAGAAATGCGATATAAAATGACTATCGCTATCAGAGATAATACTCAAAGGAGTGCCATGGCGACACACAATCTCCTTAAGGAAGATTTGAGCCAATATCGGGGCTCCATCGGTCTCCATGATCGGGAGGAAATGAGCAGATTTGGTTAAACGATCAACGATAACCCATATAGTATCACACCCCTAGAAGTTCGCGGAAGTTTTGTAATGAAGTCCATTGCGATGTTCTCCCACTTCCACACAGGAATAAAAGGCTGCTCAAGTAGACCGGCAGGTCGCTGGTACTCGGCCTTGACTTTGGAACAAGTAAGGCACTTTGCCACGTAAAGCGCAATGTCTTTCTTCATGTCGGGCCACCAATAGAGCTTTCATAGATCAAGGTACATCTTATCAGATTCAGGATGAATGGAATAATGAGACTTGTGCGCCTCGTTCATGATAATCGCCCGGAGATCGTCTCGATCAAGAATCCAGATACGATCCAAGAAATAAAGAAGGCCATCAGACTTGGTTTCAAATTGAAGCTCAACACCACAAGATAATTCGTTATGCAAATTGCCCTCATCAACAGATGCGCGCTGAGCTGCCAGAATACGAGCTTTGAGATTGGTCATATGATGGGAACTCTGGTATAAAACCAACTTGAGATGCTCTTGCCGACTTAAGGCATCGGCCACTACATTCGCCTTCCCTGGATGATAACGAATCTCGCAATCGTAGTCATTTAAGACTTTGATCCACCGACGTTGGTGCATGTTGAGATCCCTCTGATCGAAGATATGTTGGAGGCTTTTGTGATCGGTATAAACCACACACTCTGTACCGTAAAGGTAATGCCTCCAAATTTTAAGAGCAAACACAAACACACCAAGCTCGAGGTCATGCGTCGTGTAGTTCTTTTCATGCTTCTTAAGCTGCCTCGATCCGTATGCGATTACTTTTCCCCGTTGCATGAGAACACAACCAAGGCCTTGATGAGATGTGTCGCAATACACCACAAAGTCATCCGTCCCATCAGGAAGTGTGAGAATGGGAGCCTCACACAACATCTGCTTAAGTGTCTGAAAAGCGTTTTCCTAAGCAGAACCCCACTCGAATGGGTGACTTTTCTGAGTCAAAGCAATAAGAGGCACAACTATGCGAGAGAAATTAGTGATGAAGCGTCGATAATAGCCCGCTAACCCAAGAAACGAGTGGACTTCAGTCGGTGAAGTAGGGGTGCGCCAACTCTTAACGGCCTAGATCTTAGCAGGATCGACGTGAATGCCCTTATCGTTAATGATATGACCCAAAAATTGAACCTCATTTAGCCAAAATTCACATTTAGAGAATTTGGCGTAAAGTTGTTCTTTCTTCAGAAGCTCCAACATAAGACGTAAGGGGGTTCCATGCTCTTCCTACTTGGAATAGATTAGGATATCATCAATGAATACAATCATAAATTTATCAAGATAGGGTTTGCAAACGCGATTCATGAGGTCCATGAATATAGCAGGAGCGTTTGTCAAACCGAAGGGCATCACGGTGAACTCAAAATGGCCATAACGGGTGCGGAAAGTGGTTTTATGAACATTCTCCTCCGCGACCCAAAGCTGATGATAACCGGAACGAAGATCGATTTTTTAAAAACAAGAAGCACCCTGAAGCTAGTCGAAGAGATCATCAATACGAGGCAGAGGATAACGATTCTTGCTCGTGAGTTTATTGAGCTCACGATAATCAATGCACATGCGAAGGGAGCCATCCTTTTTCTTAACAAACAGAATAGGTGCTCCCCAAGGAGATGAACTCGGACGAATGAACCCTTTTTCGGAAAGCTCTTGGAGTTGTTTAGCCAACTCTTGCATTTCTGAGGGTGCAAGGCGATAGGGTGACTTCGCAACAGGAGTGGCACCCGGAACACGATCAATACGGAAGTCCACTTGGCGAACAGGAGGAAGACCCGCTATATCCTCGGGAAAAACTTCAGGAAAGTCTCGCACGACCGGGATGTCTTCAATTCCCATTTCTTTATCTCGAACCTTCATAATATGTGACAGGAATGCCGGATAATCCTTGCGTAAGTACTTATGGGCTTTAGTGCATGACATTATCTTAAGACCATCAGATGGTTTATCGCCATGGATCAACAAAAAATGTCCATCTGGTCGAGGAATGCGGAAGATTTTATTGAAGCAGACAAGCTCGACACGATTTTGAGACAACCAATCCATACCAATGATGACATCGAAAATCCTGAGAGGCATAGGAATGAGGTTGATAGGGAATATATGACCCTTGAAGTCCAACTTGCAGTCGCGAATCACCGAATCAAGATCAACTGGTTTGTCGTCGGCAATTTTAACAGATAGCGGCGAATCAAGCATAATACGGGGAGAAGAAAGTAAAGGCTCAAACACTAATGATACAAAGCTACGGTCCGCACCAGAATCAAACAATATAGATGCATAACAATTATTGATAAGGAACGTACCATTAACCACCTCCTGGTTTGCCTGAGCCTGATTTGCATTGACCAACCAAGTTAGTGTTAGTGGTAATAAATGATAGCGACCAATAAGATAAAAGAAATAGATCGAATCGAACCTGGTTTGCATTGATGTTGAAAGCACGAGCAGGGGCACCACGGGCAGCATTAGCAGCAGGTTTATTCACCACAGCGAGGGCGGGGCATGCATTGCGAAGGTGGGTAGTGGATCCACAATTGTAGAAATCCCTAACTTGAACTTAGACATTTGGGGCTTGGGCTATCATGGGCTGAGCAGGATACTGGGCCACAGGCTGGGCTCGTATGGGTAGGCAATAAGCATGAGTGAGGTGACCAAACCTACCACAGTTAGTACATTGCCAGCATGGGACATGAGTGGGGTGATGGCGGGTGCACAGAGTACAAAGTGGATGACTCCCGGTATACTGCTTCTTGGCAGGAGGAGCAGGAATAGCAGGTGCAGTCGGTGCTGCAGGAGTGGCGGTAACAACAAAGTTTCGGCCCTTGCGCTTCTTTTTGTTACTTCTACAGCAGAAGACTCGGTTTTGAATTCTTTCTCGACTACGGGCTCGGTCTTTTCAGCGCTCGAATCCTTCTTTGAATTCCTTCTTTTCAGACTACCCACCTTGACAAGATTATCGATCAGACGAGCAGCGAGGCGAACAACGCTGTCAAGAGTCGTAGGGTTGCTGGCCCAGATAGAATCTGGTATCTCCTCAGGCAACCCACCAGCATAAGCTTCAATAGCCCGGATCTCAGGTTCAACGATTTCAGGCACCAATATTTTAAGTTCATAGAAGCGGTCGGTATACTCCTGATTTTCACCGCTGAATTGTTTCAGTGCCCGGAATTCATCCTCAAGTTTCTTTAGTTCGCTGCGAGGACAATATTTTCCCTCATGATTTCCTTGAGTTCGTCCCAGGATAAGGCTAGGGCTTCATCCGATCCACGGTTCCTTTTCTCCCCGTTCCACCAAGTAAGGGCCTTTTCGATCAGGGTGCTGGTGGTACGAGTGACTTTCAGCTCATCTGGACAGTCACTATTAACGTAGGTATTCTCCATTCCCTCAAACCATTGAAGTAAACCGATAGGACCCTTGGTGCCTTTGAATTTAGGAGGGTTGCATGAATTGAAATGCTTGAAGGTACAAGCTGAAACAGCAGCAGCATTGGCAGGGTTGGCATTTAGGCCCTTGCTGGATCTGAACCACGATGTTAGGAAGGACCTCGACCATTTGTTTCGCGATAACCGAGGCCATTTTCCGGCCGCTGTCGCCATTACGGCGCCCTTTGAAATGGATCGACATTCTAAGAAGGAGAGAAACAAGGATTAGGGATTAGATAATGATGTGATCGATAAAAAAATTTAGAGTTCATGTTGTTTTGAACACAAATAGATGTATATACATATGTGTATGTGTGCGTGTTAGTTAATTGTGTCGTGTGACTCGGATCAACATAGTCCCAAAAATCATATTAAACATGACCGCTCAAAACCACAAAATCGAGTAATTGAGATAAATCGTATCGGAATGGTTCTCACCTCTCGATTGAGAGGCTACAACCGTGACTAATCAGTTTCGGGCCCTAGTGGTAAAACATGCTTTGGCCTAATAGGTTTCAACACTCTCATCGGGGCGTCCTAGGTGAGGGTCCGGGCCCAACGGTTGATAGGGCTTATATGAAACACTTTTCTTGACAGAGACCCCGACTACCGGGATATCCACCCTTCCAGTTACTACATGTTTACCACCAAAACCCTAATTCTGACGAGAGTTGAAAATCGAGAAAACACATTTTTCCTAAATGGTACGTAATGCACCATTTTTCAAAGGAAGAGGCTAGGAAGCCTTAGTGACTTGTGTATGTGTGTGTAACCAACGAGACTCGAGGCATTGATTGAAAATAGGCACAATTAAGAGCATATAATAGACAAATAATTTTAACGAAGCATGCAAGGCATGAGTTTCTCATGCAGGACGCCTAAGGCAATAGTCTAGGTCAAACCGTTTCTAATAACCTAGATCCCTATAGCCGTGGCTCTGATACCAATCTGTAACACCCCGACCGACAACAGAATTTACGTCGGGCGCTAAGATTGTCCAGATGCTCACAACACTAATTAAAGGTTGATATATTTAATCGTGCCACATTTCAAAACAACGAACAAACATAAATCCATACAAACATTCGAATTCAACAAATTTCAAACATAGCATGAGAGATCTGTTTTTATTTAAATAGGTCTACTAAAGTCCCATGTGATCCTAAGTGACGACATCATAATCAAGCATCAACACCTGCAACATGTGAAAAACAAAGGTCAACTACGAGAGTTGGTGAGTAATCATAGGTTTAACAATATCATAATGTAAAACATGCGTTCTACGAGACTAAGTGCAAATCAAGTACAATAACCTTATGAAATTGAGCATATATGGGTGTATGATCCAAACCTGACCATAAGGTTTTCAATCACAAGGTGCCACACGCGAGGCAGGCCGAGTGGACTTGTCAAGCCAATAGATCTATTACCCTTAACCCGGCTTTTTACAGTTAATGTCACACGAGGTCGTTCTAGAGGTTGTTCATAATCATAACACATCGAACACATAGAATTATCATGCAAGATTAACACATAATCGTTCATAGAGTACGCATGTAGTTTTTAGAGAAAAAATCGATCTAGAGTTTGATCATTGGTACATGTTGCACCCCAAAAATAAGTAAATAAAAATGGGGCAATGAATACACACCTCACAGGTGAATCGAGAAGAGAGATAAGCGATAACGATGCACGAAAATCACGTCCGGAGATCACCTTGACGATTGACCGAGTTTGAGACAAAAACCAATAGATAAATAAGTAAAGTGATAACCGTGACTTAACTCGACATGACACGACATAACCATCCCATGAATCATTGGTGTTTTACTCAAGTGATATCGTACGGGCTTAGTTTGGGTTCAAGTCTATGCCCTAAGTAAGGTTGAAAGGTCCTAACCTAGCAAACTAGTATGGAAGTCAAACTAGGTCAACAAGAGTCAACAAAGTCAATTTTTATGGTAACAATTCAAGGTAATTCACATGTTTATCATACAAGGCCAGACCTAACACAATCTATTATAGATTTTATAGATCTACTTGAATCTAGCATGAACCTAGCCAAGTCTAGCATGAATGTAGTCAAATCTAGCATAGAAATCAACTTTTGGTCACAAAACGAATCCTATTGAGCATACACGGATGGATATATCAATTAAACTCATAAAAATTTATGATTTGAAGGTCTCACATACAGATCTAACTTTATATGCCAAGAAAAATTATAGATCTAAACATGTTTGGAGGTAAAAATGCCATCTTGAAGTTTATGACACACATTTCTAACCCTAGATGACACACATGTTGAGATCTATTCATTTTATCATGTAAAACCCATCCTTGATGATCATATCACATAGATTTGGTCCTAAACATCATTCATGAGGTAAATCAAGTTCATTTATAACATAAAAATGGAGTCTTGATGAGAAAATCCCTAGATCTAGCCCTAGATGACATGCTTTCCATAGATCTGGTCATGTTGCCACATAAAAATCCAATCTTGATCAAAGAAACCTTAGATCTACATCATATTAATGATTCAGCATGTCTAAATCTCAGATCGATTAGTTACAAATACTATACAAATCAGAGTAAAGTCCAAACATTCATCATAAAACAGTTTAAGAGTTTGCAGCAGAAAGACAAACATGAGTATCTTAGCACTAACCACGTGCTTTAATTACAAAACATAAATTGTTGTTCAATTCCCAAATTTAAGTTCAAAAGAAGTAAGTAACTTCGGGTGCCATGCCAACCTCCGGTGGATACTCCTCAGCGATCTGCAAAACTGAAAACCACACAAGTGTCAACCTAACGGTTGGTGAGTTCACAGCGGGCATGTCATGCAGCGGCCCGGTCTCATAAGCGTATGTACCAACATATAAATAAGTAGTAGTTTTGCAAAACAATGCCAAGTGCTGAATTATCAAATATGCACTAGTTAAGTAAGAATTAAAGCGGTCAACCGATATCGCGGGTAGCTAATCCGGTTTCCATGCAGTAAGGAAGTTCGTACCAAAGCTGACGTAACAGAGTTCGGCATTTGCCGATGGTTTGTGCCTCCAGTTGTGTTCCTCATGGGACCCACAACTAGAATAGGCTGATATTGATCTCCGTTCGGCCTCCAACTGGTTGGCTACACATTTGTGTACCGCGGAGCAGGGTTTGTCAAACCCTTAGTAGATCTACCCAACATCCCCTCGCTTTGCAAATTAATGGTACTAAATTGTTGAGGACTTTTAAGTTTTAAGGCATCCTTAGAAATCATGTGACATCATTTGGTTTAGACTTTAACCTACACTAGTCATATTAAAACCGTTTGTTCTGGATTTCATTTGAAATCCTAAAAAGAGTTTAAGATTCAAAATGGTTGTTCCGGATTTCATTTGAAATCCCAAATGAGTTTAAGTATTAAATAGTTGGTTGCAGATTTCATTTGAAACCCCAAGGATGGACAGTTGCAAGTGCTTTCCATATAACACTCCAACTTCCATAACAGATATCCCATTTGGCAATACCTAAAAGTGTCAGCGTTGTTTTCCGTTAAGTAAATTCGTTGTGACCCTAACGGGCTCACAGTAAAAGGGTTAGTGAAACTCACCTTAGGTTGCTCAGCTTACACTTCAAATAATCCAATTATGATTGCTAACGAAGACCTAATAATTATATTAAGGTCTTAGGTGTTAGGTTGTGTCTAAACTTTAACTACGTCACTATGGCCCATAACATAGCACGTTGGAACTATGACTCGACATACCGACACACGACACCGATGGTTGATCATAAACAAGGGTTCACATCACTCAGAAATCAAAGCATGTTTCATTATTGCATAATCATGTAAGTCATGGCATAACATTCAAATAAGTTGCACTAGTTTGGGTTTTGGCCTGGCACAGTTTCGCTACACAGTTTCGCTAGCTAGTTTCGCTCGAAACTGATGACACAGTTTCGCTAGCATAGATTCGCTTGAAACTGGTTTGAACTTTCGTTCATAGAAGGCACAGTTTCGCTAGATAGATTCGCTCGAAACTGATGGCACAGTTTCGCTATCTAGTTTCGCTCGAAACTGATTTGAACTTTCGTTCAGGAGTCTATGGTTGTTTCGCTCGGTAGTTTCGTTCGAGCAATACACTTAGTTTCACAGGCGACACTATAGTTTCGCTGTATAGTGTCGTTGGATGAATATTCAAACAGTTTGCGAAACTACAGTTTCGCCTAACGAATCTGTCAGTTTCGCTAGTCGCATAAAACTCGCAAATTTGACAAAAATCATTCTAACAGCTTCCATACTTCATATAATTCAGTATCTAGCATGCATAAACATTTACCAACATTAAACAGTAAGATCTAACACCTTAAACACGAGTTTTTACCATCAAATCACCAAGAACACTTTTTAAGCATAAAATGACCTAACTAGCATGGATCTTCATTATGGCATGATTTCACACGTAAAGTTGCAGACTTTAGGCTAGATCTAACATCTCTAAACATCATATCAGAAGATCAAATGATTCCATGAAGGTTTACACATTCTTTCTAAGAAAACACAAGGAAAAGGCATAAAAAGTTCATGGGACTCACGGTTGGGTTTCCAAGCTTGATGGATGATCTTCAAGGCTGAGATCACGGTGATCCTTGGTGGTTCACGGCTGACCAGAAGTGGCTGGTTTGCGAGAGAGAGAGATGATGGAGAGTGTATGTGTGTGTTTTGTGGTGGAGCATGCAAATGGAAGGAATCAGGGTTTATTTCCCTTAAATACTAGGCTTCCTTTGGGCTTATCATTGGGATTTTGGCCCCAATGATCAACAAGTGATTAGCCCAAGATTAACATGTATGCATACACTTTAATTACTTGATTAATCCCATAAATACACAATTAAGCAATTTGTCACATAATTCAACAAGTAAACAAATAGTCATGCTTTTAATAATAATCATGCATTTAAATCACGTTGCACATAATTCCACATAGTGGCAATAATTAAATATAATTAAATAAACACATAACACATATGGACGGGTTCGGTGATCAACCAAAGGTCGTGGACGTATTCGGCCTAGTTAAGTATTAGTTACTAAGTTAACACTCATAACGTAACTAACGGAGATTGTCTAACGGAAGTTAACCTTGGAATTCTCGGATGTCACATCATCCCCTTGTAAATGGAATTTTCGTCCCGAAAATTTTTCTTGCGTTGTAGCATTCGCAGCCTCAGCTGTCGTTGTTGCTGTCGTTGCTGGGGAAAGAAAGCAAAAGTTTTAGGGTCGCCACGTCCTCCTCCTGTTAAAGGAATTTTGGTCCCCAAAATTAAATCATACCTTGAGTTTCCGTGGACGTTTGCCTGAACAAGTGAGGATACTTTTTCTTCATCTGATCCTCCCGTTCCCATGTGTATTCGGATCCACGCTTTGAGTTCCATCTGACCTTGACGATAGGAATCTTGCTATGTTTGAGGGCTTTCTCCTCGCGTCCCATGATTTCCACCGGTTGCTCAATAAATCTCAGATGTTCGTCAATTTCCAATTCCTCAAAGGGAATTATTTCAGTGTCTTCAGCCAGACATTTCTTCAGATTCGAGACGTGAAACACGTTGTGAACTCCATCGAGTTCTGCAGGGAGTTATAATCGGTAGGCCACCGGGCCTACTTCCCCAATGATTTCAAATGGACCGATATAGCGAGGATTCAGCTTTCCGCGCTTTCCGAAGCGTATCACTCCTTTCCAGGGAGATACCTTTAATAGTACCTTGTTGCCTACCTCGAACTTCAAAGGTTTACGGCGTTTGTCGGCATAGCTCTTTTGTCTGTCACGTGCTGCGGCTATCCGTTTTCTGATTTGAATGATTCGGTCAGTTGTATCATGAATGATTTCCGGTCCGGTTAGTCCTTTCTCACCAGTTTCGGCCCAACACACGGGCGATCTACATTTTCTGTCATAAAGAGCTTCAAAAGGTGCTGCACCGATGCTCGTATGATAACTGTTGTTGTAGGAGAATTCCACCAACGGAAGGTGAGCCTCCCAGTCTTTACCGAAGTCGAGAACGCAAGCTCGGAGCATGTCTTCCAAAGTCTGAATAGTTCGTTCTGTCTGACCATCGGTCTGCGGGTGATAAGCTGTACTCATATCCAGTCTGGTTCCCAGTGCGTCTTGCATAGATTGCCACAGTCGGGAAGTAAATCGAGGATCTCGGTCCGAGATAATGGTCTTAGGCACCCCATGAAGTGCCACAATTCGGTCAAGATACAGCTTCGTTAACTTATCCATATTGTCACTTTCCCTCATTGGAATAAAGTGTGCAGATTCGGTTAGTCGATCAATGATAACCCAAATCGCATCCGGTCGATTCGATCGATGAGGTAGTCCTGTTACGAAATCCATGGAGATATCCTCCCATTTCCATTCCGGGATCTTTGGTTGCTGCAATAATCCATAAGGCTTTTGGTACTCGATCTTAACTCTTGAGCATGTTAAACACTTAGCCACATATCGCGCAATGTCAGCTTTCATATTCGGCCACCAATACAAGTTCTTCAAATCTTGGTACATTTTGTCCGATCCAGGGTGCACCGAATACCTTGACTTGTGAGCCTCGTCCATCACGAGCTCACGGAGATTCCCAAGTAAAGGAATCCAAATTCTGTCATTGTAATATCTGAGTCCGTCGGTCTTAATTTCAGAGTTACCATCCACCCCTCGCAGTGCTTCAGCTGCGAAGTTTTCTTCTTTTAAAGCTTCTCGTTGGGCATCGCGAATTCGATCCGGCAGTCCCGTGTGAATGGTAAGTTGCAGCGCTCGTACCCGTCGAGGCTTTTCATACTCTTTTCGGCTTAAGGCATCAGCCACAACATTGGCTTTTCTCGGGTGATACTTAATCGCTAAGTCGTAATCATTTAGTAGCTCGACCCACCTTCATTGTCGCATGTTGAGGTCCTTTTGTTCAAAGATGTGTTGTAAGCTTTTGTGGTCGGTAAATATCGTGCATTTTGTTCCGTAGAAGTAATGTCTCCAAATCTTGAGTGCAAATACAACGGCTCCTAATTCCAAATCATGTGTTGTGTAATTCTTCTCAGGAACCTTCAGTTGCCTGGACCTGTAGGCAATTACCTTGTCTCGTTGCATCAACACGCAACCGAGTCCTTGAATGGATGCATCGCAGTAAACCACGAAGTCGTCTACCCCTTCAGGTAACGAGAGAATCGGAGCTGAACATAACATGTCCTTAAGAGTTTGAAACGCGTGTTATTCTTTTTCACCCCATCTATATTGCACTCCTTTGTGCGTTAAAGTTGTTAAGGGTTGAGCTAATTGCGAGAAACCCTTGATGAATCTTCGGTAATATCCGGGAAGTCCCAAAAACTGTCGGATTTCGGTCGGCGCTCTCGGAGTAGACCAATTCTTGATAGCTTCCACTTTAGCTGGGTCGACATGAATTCCATTCTGATTAATAATGTGTCCAAGAAACTGGACTTCGCGAATCCAAAAGTCGCACTTTGAAAACTTGGCGTAAAGTTGTTCCTTGCGGAGTAATTCCAAGATAAGTCGTAGGTGACTCTCGTGTTCTTCCTTTGTTTTGGAGTAGATTAAAATATCGTCAATGAAAACTATCACAAACTGATCGAGGTACGGCTTGCACACCCGATTCATCAGATCCATAAACACAGCAGGCGCATTAGTTAGCCCAAATGGCATAACTAAAAACTCGTAATGACCATACCGAGTTCTGAAAGCAGTCTTGGGAACATCCTCATCACGAACACGAAGTTGGTGATATCCACACCGTAGATCAATCTTTGAATAGTAGCTCGAACCTTGCAGTTGATCGAAAAGATCGTCAATTCGAGGAAGTGGATACCGATTCTTGATCGTAACCTTGTTAAGCTCTCGGTAGTCGATACACATTCGGAGCGTTCCATCTTTCTTCTTAACAAACAATACCGGTGCTCCCCATGGAGACGAACTTGGTCGAATAAATCCTTTGTCGAGTAACTCTTGAAGTTGTGTGGAGAGTTCGTTGAGTTCGCTTACCGCTAAACGATACGGTGCGCGTGCAATCGGAGCCGCTCCGGGAGCTAAGTCGATTCCAAACTCGACTTGTCGAAATGGAGGCAAACCAGGCAAATCATCAGGAAATACATCTTGGAAGTCGCGGACTATCGGGTAGTCGTTAATTCTACGCTCGGGAAGTGTCGTGTCGGTGACATTTGCAAGGATCGCGAAGTGTCCTTTACGAAGGCACTTTTGAGCTTTAAGAAGCGAAATAATACCGGAGACTGTTCCACTCTTTTCACCTTGAACTGTTAATACTTCACCTTCTTTGAGTGGGATACGAACCACTTTTTCTTGACACAAAATTTCAGCTCGGTTTTCAGATAACCAATCCATTCCTACTATGACATCAAAACTAGCAATCGGGAAAGGCATAAGATCGATTCCTAACGTATGGCCAGCTAGTTCTAACTTACATTCTTTAACTATATGAGTTGTATCATGAAGTTTACCATTCGCTAACTCTACCACATATTTAGCATCTAAGTTAATCGGTTTAGCATTAATTAGCCTAGCAAACTTAGTGGAAATAAAACTTCTTTCAGCACCAGAATCAAACAATACAGTAGCGAAGTAACCATTAAGCATGAATTTACCGTTAATCACGTTGGCGTCGTTGCGAGCTTCTCCTTGACCCATAACGAAGGCACGACCTCTACCATTCCCACCATTACCGTTTCCACCATTACCATTCCCACTGTTCCCATTTTCGTTGCCCGGGTTTCCACCGTTGCCATTGTTACCATTCCCTTGTCTGCGCAATTGCGGGCAATCTTTCCTCATATGGCCTTGCGCACCACATTCATAGCAGCCACGGGCTCCACCATTGTTGTTGTTCTGATTGTTTCCTTGCCCGTTGCAGTTGTTTCCGTTTCCCCTGTTGTTGTTATTGCCATGATTGTTGTTGTTATTTCCTCCTTGGTTCTGACCGTTGTTGTTTAACCTTTGTAAGTTGGTCCAGCAGTTGTTGGCCTCATGCCCCGGTTTCCCACATCTTCCACACTCCAGACCTTTGCTACACATACCATTGTGGTGTTTCCCGCACTTGTTACAAAACGGGGTTTTACCCTTGTAGTTTCCATTCCCGCCTTGGCGGTTGTTACTTCCACTGTTGCTGCCATTGCTGAAATTGGACCTTGTGTTGTCGGGTCGCTTGTTCTGATATTGGGAGTTAGAGGATCTCCCAGATTGATTCCCAACAGTTTGATTGTTCACAGATGTTGCTGGAGTTTCTTCTTCAGTCTTACGCTTGCCACTTAAGGCAGTCTTCACAGTGGTCTTTGCGGGTAGAGTACCCCTCTCGATTTCCTGATCGGTTAACTTATGAGCCAAACGGATGGCTTGCTGCACGGTTGTTGGGTTGCTAGCTCTCACCAAGCTCTTGATTTGGGGTGCGAGACCCTCCAGATAACGCTCAATGCGTTTAAATTCAGCATCAACCATTGTGGGGCATAGTACCGCGTACTCGTGGTAACGCGCAGTGTATTCCTAAATTTCCGACCCAGACATCCTGGAGTTCAAAAACTCTCCTTCCAGCTTCTTGACTTGATCCCGAGGGCAATACTCCTCCATAATCAGTTCTTTAAACGCTTCTCATTCCATGTCATTAGCCGCATCTACCCCAATCATCTGGATTTCGGCATTCCACCAGGAGAGAGCAGCTCCCTCGAAGGTACCAGTCACATATTTCAATTTGTTCTCAGCAGGGCAGTTACACATAGAGAGGACTTTCTCAGACTTCTCGATCCACCTGAGGAGTCCTACCGCTCCTTCCTCGCCGGAAAACGTTGTCGGCTTGCAGTCCATGAAGGACTTAAACGTGCAGTGATGGAGGTTTCCTGATGCATAAATAGTTCGGGTTTTAAGTTGAAACAAGTCAAAATGTAATCGCTTTGTGCCTTAACCGGCATAATAATTACCCTGCGCGGCGAATGTAGCTTGGGCGGCTGCCACTGCGGCTTGCACGTGTTCGTTTATCATAGCTTGCAGTTGTGCAGGTGTCAGGTTAATGTTGTTCCTTCTGTGTCCTCTTCCAGGCATTTTCTGGACAGTTAAAGTAGCCAGTGTTCATTCACAGTTATACTCTATACATATCCCATAATATGTATATTAACAATTTCCCGTTATCCCACTATTAGTCCAGAAAAATTTTCGTGCAAAATTGAGGCGTAGTCGGAGAACGTCGTAAGTCGTAAGTACTATTGTCGAAAGCCGGCTTTCCCATAAAAGTCACTGTCGGCGTAGTCATCGTGGTAGAAATCAGGACGTAGCGTGTAGCATCATTTCGTTGTCGCTTTCCCCCGGAATAGTGTGCGTATTAGCGTTCGCATTTCGTATTCGTGTGTGCAATTTTCCTAAGGTTTTCCGTTAGACTACTTAGACACGGTCTATATATATATATTTATATATATATATATACATATGAAGTATTTACTTACACAGCAGAGTGAGTATCCCAGGTTGGCACGTAAAAATTTTGTTTTGGGAATTTGTTTGTTCGTTTGTAACTAAGGTTTCAAGTTGCAGTTTCCAAATCGTTTTTCAAAAATGATTCCAGTTCTCTGCAACTTATGGCTCTGATACCAATCTGTCACACCCCCAAATTAACCACTAACGGAGTTTATACCGTTAAGGGGTGCGAGCAAACCAGGACCACAACCATTAGTTACAAATACTAAACGAATCAGAGTAAAGTCCAAACATTCATCATAAAACAGTTTAAGAGTTTGCAGCAGAAAGACAAACATGAGTATCTTAGCACTAACCACGTGCTTTAATTACAAAACATAAATTGTTGTTCAATTCCCAAATTTAAGTTCAAAAGAAGTAAGTAACTTCGGGTGCCATGCCAACCTCCGGTGGATACTCCTCAGCGATCTGCAAAAGTGAAAACCACACAAGTGTCAACCTAACGGTTGGTGAGTTCACAGCGGGCATGTCATGCAGCGGCCCGGTCTCATAAGCGTATGTACCAACATATAAATAAGTAGTAGTTTTGCAAAACAATGCCAAGTGCTGAATTATCAAATATGCACTAGTTAAGTAAGAATTAAAGCGGTCAACCGATATCGCGGGTAGCTAATCCGGTTTGAAGGAAGTTCGTACCAAAGCTGACGTAACAGAGTTCGGCATTTGCCGATGGTTTGTGCCTCCAGTTGTGTTCCTCATGGGACCCACAACTAAAATAGGCTGATATTGATCTCCGTTCGGCCTCCAACCGGTTGGCTACACATTTGTGTACCGCGGAGCAGGGTTTGTCAAACCCTCAGTAGATCTACCCAACATCCCCTCGCTTTGCAAATTAATGGTACTTTTTTGTTTAGGACTTTTAAGTTTTAAGGCATCCTTAGAAATCATGTGATATCATTTGGTTTAGACTTTAACCTACACTAGTCATATTAAAACCGTTTGTTCTGGATTTCATTTGAAATCCTAAAAAGAGTTTAAGTGTCAAAATGGTTGTTCCGGATTTCATTTGAAATCCCAAATGAGTTTAAGTATTAAATAGTTGGTTGCGGATTTCATTGGAAACCCCAAGGATGGACAGTTGCAAGTGCTTTCCATATAACACTCCAACTTCCATAACAGATATCCCATTTGGCAATACCTCAAAGTGTCAGCGTTGTTTTCCGTTAAGTAAATTCGTTGTGACCCTAACGGGTTCAAAGTAAAAGGGTTAGTGAAACTCACCTTAGGTTGCTCAGCTTACACTTCAAATAATCCAATTATGATTGCTAACGAAGACCTAATAATCATATTAAGGTCTTAGGTGTTAGGTTGTGTCTAAACTTTAACTACGTCACTATGGCCCATAACATAGCACGTTGGAACTACGACTCGACATACCGACACACGACACCGATGGTTGATCATAAACAAGGGTTCACATCACTCAGAAATCAAAGCATGTTTCATTATTGCATAATCATGTAAGTCATGGCATAACATTCAAATAAGTTGCACAAGTTTGGGTTTTGGCCTGGCACAGTTTCGCTACACAGTTTCGCTAGCTAGTTTCGCTCGAAACTGATGACACAGTTTCGCTAGCATAGATTCGCTCGAAACTGGTTTGAACTTTCGTTCATAGAAGGCACAGTTTTGCTAGATAGATTCGCTCGAAACTGATGGCACAGTTTCGCTATCTAGTTTCGCTCGAAACTTATTTGAACTTTCGTTCAGGAGTCTATGGTTGTTTCGCTCGGTAGTTTCGTTCGAGCAATACACTTAGTTTCACAGGCGACACTATAGTTTCGCTGTATAGTGTCGCTGGATGAATATTCAAACAGTTTGCGAAACTACAGTTTCGCCTAACGAATCTGTCAGTTTCGCTAGTCGCAGAAAACTCGCAAATTTGACAAAAAATCATTCTAACAGCTTCCATACTTCATATAATTCAGTATCTAGCATGCGTAAACATTTACCAACATTAAACAGTAAGATCTAACACCTTAAACACGAGTTTTTACCATCAAATCACCAAGAACACTTTTTAAGCATAAAATGACCTAACTAGCATGGATCTTCATTATGGCATGATTTCACACGTAAAGTTGCAGACTTTAGGCTAGATCTAACATCTCTAAACATCATATCAGAAGATCAAACGATTCCATGAAGGTTTACACATTCTTTTTAAGAAAACACAAGGAAAAGGCATAAAAAGTTCATGGGACTCACGGTTGGGTTTCCAAGCTTGATGGATGATCTTCAAGGCTGAGATCACGGTGATCCTTGGTGGTTCGCGGCTGACCAGAAGTGGCTGGTTTGCAAGAGAGAGAGATGATGGAGAGTGTATGTGTGTGTTTTGTGGTGGAGCATGCAAATGGAAGGAATTAGGGTTTATTTCCCTTAAATACTAGGCTTCCTTTGGGCTTATCATTGGGATTTTGGCCCCAATGATCAGCAAGTGATTAGCCCAAGATTAACATGTATGCATACACTCTAATTACTTGATTAATCCCATAAATACACAATTAAGCAATTTGTCACATAATTCAACAAGTAAACAAATAGTCATGCTTTTGATAATAATCATGCATTTAAATCACGTTGCACATAATTCCACATAGTGGCAATAATTAAATATAATTAAATATAATTAAATAAACACATAACACATATGGACGGGTTCGGTGATCAACCAAAGGTCGTGGACGTATTCGGCCTAGTTAAGTATTAGTTACTAAGTTAACACTCATAACGTAACTAACGGAGATTATCTAACGGAAGTTAACCTTGGAATTCTCAGATGTCACAATAAAAACCCTAGATCTATCACTTATAACATGGATTTAAGCCGAATATCATATAAAGTTCAGACCTTGATTAGAGTAGAAGAGAAGATTCAAGATACTATGTCATGGTTTTGAAGATTACTTACCGAAAGGGATGATTTCTAGGTGATCCTAAGCAATAAAGCAAGAAACTTAGGCCTTGAATTTTCAAATATCTTCACCTTAAATGTTTACAGCTGTTTTAGGGTTATGGAGAGTGATTTGGGGCTGAATGGGGAGAACATGGTGGCTAATGATGCTTAAATAGTGGGTTTTTAGGGTTTGGCTGGAATTAGACTTCCTAGCGTATCGCCTAGGGCTTTGTGAAGCTCTAGGCGATACGCCTAGTGCTTCCCCGAGTGACAACCTTGTTGTTTCATCGTTTCGGGTGCTCGGTTTGTCGTTTTTCGGTGTTTTCGAGTCTAGTTTTCTCCCAAATAATGGTCCCATCATGTTCGTTACATTAAATCCACTCAAAATGATAACAAATATGTCATGTAACACTAATGTATACACAAATTAGGTCAAAACA
The DNA here is from genome assembly GCA_039602395.1 of Deinandra increscens subsp. villosa. Classification (NCBI taxonomy): domain Eukaryota; kingdom Viridiplantae; phylum Streptophyta; class Magnoliopsida; order Asterales; family Asteraceae; genus Deinandra; species Deinandra increscens. The sequence continues at coordinate 75,477,559 of JBCNJP010000027.1, forward strand.
TGCAATTTTGGTCGGTTTTACCGTATGTATCACTTTTAAGCAATTCACCTACATTTGTGACTTGATCAAGTGTATGATGGCTCGTAATATCATGTGTGATCATAAGTGACTCTAGACTCATAAATATGACAAATCTGATATATGATACTTGAAAACGTGATCTCCCGGTTAAAATCAAAATCGTACGGGATTTATCGAACGTTCACCGTTTTCGTTCTAAACCTCAATTCCTTGCACTTCCTTGCTAGTATTCACTTTTATGCTTAACTAGTATCACATACAAGTCTCGTACAAGCTCGGATTGCTTGAATTCCCGGTTAAACGTTATTGGTGACGTGTTCGCCTAAAATCCGAAGTAAGAACAATTCATGTCAATAATTATAATCCCGAATCAAATCACATCAAAAGAGGTGTAGAACACCATAGAGAACATAATTCTTCATTTATTATCGATCACACTATTGATTACATGAATTCGGGTTGGATCTGACAAATCGGAAACCCGAAATGTTACAGAATGCCTGAGCAGGGACGGTCCGACTAAGGCACGAGTATCTTTCCTGCAAGTTTTCAGCTGGCCAAAGCACTGATGAGGATCAACGCTTCGGAGGAGTGGACCGTGTTGTGGCAAAGGCCTTTTCTTCGGTACCTAGCACAGGAGAGGGAGTTAGAGCATGTGAGGGAGATTGAGTCTTCGGCTCAGACAAGGACTGACGAATGCATCATTGCCATCCCAGGTCTACCCTCGTGCGTAAAGGATGTGAGTGTGGGGAAATGGGGGTCCTCCTCAGCCGAGCGAGCTTAGAAGATTATGTGGGTGCCAGAGCGAGTGATTCGTCCGGAGGGATTAAGTACCCATCCCTAAGTAGTTGGGGGACGTACCTATAGTATTAGAAACATTGTCCTAAGTGTCATTAATGCGGCGACGCATACCGGGTATGGGTAACGGTGTCAGGTGTGTAGCCCAGGGTACTATTTCAGGCATAGGCGGCACATGATTGGTAATTATTGTCAATCACCGCCGCACGGCTACCCAAGTGTGGTATGACCGCTTAACTCGTTGATCGGACCTTGGTTGGTGGTCCGTCTTGCCGGACCGGACCTATGTCATCAGCCCCTAGTCCGAAGTGCCGCTGTCGTGTAGTGGGCTTCGGACTCTTTTATGTTCAATGGCCGCCTGATGGGCTTTGCAACCGGGCCTACGCTGGAGTTTTCTGATTGGTCATCAGCACGGTAACTGTCATATTAGGGAACCAAAACATCGATGTGCCAATTCTTCCCTATATATATCTAGATTGATTGCCTTCGGCATGCTCATCGTCTCATGAACTTCTGCTTTTTATTCTGCTTTTCTGCTTCGGTACGTTCACGTGCTTTCCTCTAACTTAGTTTTTGTTTCATGGTCGATAGTAGTCTGACTCCCACCAGCCTTGGTAAGGAGGTGGCGCGGTACGGCATTCTGGGCCGTCTCCATCCCTGTTCCTGACAAACATCACCGTATCTCGGAATGTCCGCCCGGTAAGATAGGCCTGTACCTTCATCACTTTTCTTTCCCTCATCTCCATATCCCTTGTACTGTCTTTTTCTGTGACCTATTCAAGCCTTGCAAGTTGACATCCGGCAACTACCTCCTTTAGCCGTGGCTAGAATCACTCAGTTCAAGATGGCCTGTTAGGCTTATGGAGGGAAGCCAACTGTTGCTCTCTTTCGCTAGTTCTTCTGTCTGAATCATCAGGGGAACTGGTATTTAATAGAGGTTGCGCGCCATGACCGCGCTAGGTGGCTGTATACCACAATCCCTAGCAGCCTAAAAGCATGGAAGGATAAGTTCTTTGGGATTGACGACATTTGCTTCAAGGGCAAAATGCAGTGGAGGAAGGTGGAGGAAAACTTGATTCCCTATGACGTGCGGAAGAATGCGTTCGACAAGAAGCTTCGGAGGAAGATTATTGAAAACTCCATGCCCCCTCTGTAAGCAATCGGAAGAGGTTCTGATTCTTACCGGGCTGAGTCGAAATTAGCTTGCCATGTTTACTAACCCAATTTTTAAGTTGAATAGGGATGGTACAGTGTCGACCCTGCTATCTTTTCCTACCGGACCGAATGCCTGAGTAAGGACGGTCCGGCTAGGTCACGAGTATCTTTCCTGCAAGTTGTCAGCTGGCCGAAGCAATGATAAGGACCAATGCTTCGGAGGAGTGGACCATCCTGCGGCAAGGGTCTTTGCTTCGGTACCTAGCACAGGAGAGAGAGTTAGAGCATGTGAGGGAGATTGATCCTCCGGCTCAGACTGGGACTGACGAATTCATCATTGTCATCCCAGGTCTACCCTTGTGCATATAAGTATGTGAGTGTAAAACCGAGATACGATCTTACTACTGCGTGTATCAATCAATCATAGTAAACACAGATGTAAACAAGAGATTTGTATTGAATCACTTGAAGATTACAATGAACTCTCTCTAGTTTCTCTCTCTAGAAAACACACATAGATGGTGAAGAATGACAGAAGAGTTAAGCTATCATTCTAACACAACCTATTTATACTTAGTGACTAAACAAGCTGCGTACCAAATGGTACGGGCGTACCATTTGGTCCGGCGCCAATGATATTGTCACTAAAACTCATACTAAGACACGCTCACATAGATACAATACACGAGACACATCATAGCATAGGTATATGCTCTAACAAACTCCCCCTTAACGTGTAGTGTAACTATTTTCTAACTAAACTCCAGTCTTCAATCTTCAACAGTGCTGCATCCGATCTTCGACTTGAAATCTTGTCAGAATTAGAGCTTGCATGGCTGGATCACTCTTGAATCATCTTTGACCTTCAAGATCCACTTGTGAAAGATATAACAAACTCCCCCTTTCACCATGCTTGAGTCTTGACACATATAACCTGCAATTTCAGAAGACAGAAACGCGGTTTCCTTTTCTTTTGAAAATTAATTTAATCTTGGCGCAAAACTTCTCTTCGAGAAACCAAGATACAGATTTGAAATTTGATTTCGTATCACATGTCGATCGGTCGAAAACAAATAAGAAATAAAATCTTTTTGACCTTTTTGAAACTCTATATCAAAACACACCGAAAATCTTTTTGATTTTTCTAAGATAATACTAAAACACACCTAAAATCTTTTTGGATTTTTCCAGATATGAAATATAAATGCAATACAGAATCATACACTATTTTTTGTCTTTTGCGAGAAAGATCACAAATTGGGATCATATTGAACCTGACATGCTGAACTACACTTCAATTTCAATTACTTCAACACATAAGTCATGTCGAACTGGTATAATTTGTCCATCTTAAACTCAGGCACAATCATACTCATAACATCTAGATATGTTATTGTATTGATTATGTTTGCTTTGAACAGTGTACCCCACACTATCAAACATACTCAAATATGCATTTTCTTTTATATCACACTTTGTGATTTCATTTGTGATTTAATCACATAATGATTGTACTCATGATTTAGTCAACTGTGTTCCACGCAAAAAGAAATAAGAAAGTTAAATCGTCTACCTTAAGGTCGATCTTCCGATATGCAGATAAGGCATCGAATTTAACAAAATAAGAAAATTAAACAAGTTGAAATTGTATAACCCAACAACAATCAGGTCGGTACTCCCGTACACGCAGAGAAAGTCTGATGAGTTATACGAAACACCAAAGAAAATAAAGCAGAACGTCAAACGAACAACAATCAGGTCGATCTTTCGATACGCAGAGAAAGTCCGATCGTTTGACAAAATAAAGAAAATCAAACAAGTTTAAATCTTTGCAAAATGAACACATGTATACACAGTGACTTCTTATTTTCTTTTTCACATATCTTTTTCTTTATATATCATGAGATATGCATCAAGGTTTTGTCCACTTGGTCAAGCATTAGTATTTAATGTATATCACATTTGAATACTTTCTGATTTAATGGTGAGCCTACCAAGCACATCGAACAATGATCTTATGGCTTTTTCATCTAATTTATCCACGAGTCAGACACGTAAGCCAATGTACCATCATTTCCCAATTATGTCGGATACAATTTCTCATTTTTCAATGTTTTTGTATTTTTTGTTTTTCAATGTTTTTGTATTTTTCCATTTTTCTCCCCCTTAAAATGAAAACTCTATTTTTGGATTTTCATTTTAACTAAAACACAAAGACACTATTTTTGGTTTTTCAATTTTCTCCCCCTAAACTACATACGAAATGCATTAAAGAAAGAAAATTGACCTCTCGACATGGTGTTGGGCTATACATTTGAGGCATGAACATTAGATGTGGGCTTACTTGTTAATGGGCTTGGTGTTCACGATTTGGGCTTAGAAGGGATTACGATTGGAGCTTAGTGGGCCGGTCCTAATGGGTTTATGATTAGATTTTAGGGCTTTGTAATGGGTACTATATAAACCCATAGTGTTTATGATTGAGCTAGCTTTTGATTACGATTCTGTCTCTTTCATTGTTTACGATCAGTTTTCATTAGCTCAAGAAAGTATTGATTATCATTCAAGATTTGATCTTTGGTCGTTTAACTCTTTGTCAAATCTATTTCTTCTACTTTCTTCTTGAATCAATCTTGTACAAGGATTCTGCACTTGTACTAGATCAAAATATCGTGAACGGTTGTTGATCCCGGACCAACAATTGATATCAGAGCCAAGAATCACTGATTCGAGGTTCTCACGGTATTGGATTCGAGTATTTCTGGAAAAAGGTTCAATTTTTGAAGGTTTTAAAGGTGTTCTTGGAGTTTACGATCAGGTTGCTGCTGTGTTTGAAGGTTTACAATAATTTTCTGGGTTTTATTGAGTGTTTACGACTGCTGTTCTTGAAGATCTGCATCGGAAACGTGTTTACGACATGAAGCTTGGATTTTTAAGTGTTTACGATCCGGAAGTTCGAGTTTACGATTGTACTTTGTCGGAATCGAGAGTTTACGATTTTTCTTTACCGGAATCATCCATCGTAATCGGTGTTTACGATTTCTTCGACCGGAATCGAAGTTTACGATTAGCTTCAATCGGAATCATTGTTTACGATCCAGTGTTTACGATCCGGTGACTGTCTCAACCGTAATCAGGAGTTTACGATCTGATTGGATCGGAATCAGGTGTTTACGATCGTAATCTCACATTTTGGACTTTTGGACTTTAGTTTTAAGTTTTCCTAAGCTTTCGTGATGGATTTCGAACCAAGCATGTATCATAAATTGGATTTTGAGATTGGATCAACTACTCGTCCTCCTAGACTCACATCAGCGGATAATTTTCTTTAGTGGAAGTACAGATTTCAGAACCATTTGAAGAGTGTTGATTTAATATTATGGAGATCTGTTGTGAATGGACCGTTCATACCAACACATACTGAAGCAGCAAAGGTTGGAGTTGTAAAGATTGAAGCAGAATACTCAGATGATGACTGGGAGAAGTGTAACAAGGATGAGAGGGCATATGCAATCATGACTATGGCTTTGACACCGGAGATTGCACAAGGGTTTAAGAAGTATAAGACTGCAAAGAAGCTATGGGATGCTCTTGTTGTAGCATATGAAGGTAATCCTGACATCAAGGCTAGCCGTAGGCAGATGCTGAAGCAGAAGTTCAACTTATTCAATCATGTGCAAGGAGAGTCCTTTGAAGCACAGGTTCACAGATTTCTGTCCTTAATCACTGAAATGGCAAGTTATGATGTTGAGCCCGACCAGGAAGATAAGAATCTGAAGCTCTTAAACAGCTTACCCAAGAATTGGAACACAAACATCTCAATCATCAAAGATAACAACAAACTGAATGTATTAACTGTTGATGAGCTTATCAACAAACTGAAATCAAAGTTGATTGATGACAAGCAACGGGAGCTGAACCATCTGAGTTCACTAAGTATGGCTGGAAAATTAAGTCAGGCTCTCTTGACTGAAGATATGGGATCAAAGCAAGCTGGAAGCTCATCTGGAGGTGATTCAAGTGCCAACCCAAAGTCAACTGCATTCGTGGCACGATCACAAGCTAGTTCTGGTTCAAGTGGAATGAACAACTCTGAAGAGGCAAATGCCACCAAGGATCCCAATTTTGCACTTGGAATGGGATTCATGAACAGCTACCATGCCCTTATGGCTGGAACTTTGGTGCCTTTTGAGATGCTCTCTGGTGATCTGAATCAGATAAACCCTGAAGACGTTGAGATGCTTGATGTCTCCTGGCAGATGGCCATGGCGGTTTTTCATGCAAAGAAGTTTATGGCAACGACTGGAAGAAACGTCTGGAAGGATCAAGACAAGATCAGAATGGGTTTTGATAAAAGCAAGTTGAGGTGCTTCAATTATGATGAGTACGGACATTTCGCTAGGGAATGCACAAAGCCAAAGAAAGAAAGGGCAGAAGAAAAGAAAGCTGGTGATGGTAGAGGAAAGGCAGAGACTAAAGCTTTGGTTGTCCAAGATTGTGGAGAATACCAGTGGGCTTCACAGGTCAGAGAGCTCAGTCTGACGGGTGCCATGATTGCTCAAATGGAGAATGGTGCTGATGAAGAGCATGCTTTTGTGGTAACTGATGAAGAAAACCTGGTTGAAGACAAAGAAGCTTTTGCTGCCGAGGTCGACAACACTGAGGTATGTACTAATCCCACTTGTGCACGCTTAATTCCTGGCCTTAGACAACTTTGGAAAAATGGTGAGATAGAACTGTTTGACATGCAATGCTCTAGAAGTTCGTTTAAGGGTAGATGGGAAAAGAGTGAGGATAAGGTCAAAGCACAGAAACTAGATATAGAGAAATATCAAGCCCTAGCCACTCAGAAGTCTGTTCTGTATGACAACGCTAAGTTAGAAATAGCTGAGCTTAGTAAGCAGATAGATGAACTTAAGCATCAGAACAATGAATTGCAAGTAAAATTAGATGTAAACCAAATGAGAAACAAGAGAATGCTTCAGGCTGGTAAGGCTTTGTCCAATTGCATCACTGATGTTAGATTTGGAAAGGATAAAGGAGGAATAGGAATTAGCTTCAATGAAAAGAATAAGAATAATGTTCCTCAACCTGTCTCTAGAGACATAATAGGTATAATCTATGAAGAAGATCAAGTAGAAAGAACTGATTCTGAAATGCATGAAGCAGGACCTCCTATAGATAGTGTTTTGGTTGGTGTGAAACCTATGACTATAGAGGAATTAGAAAATGAGAAACACTTGACTTATGGTTTGGGTAATCAGAACGAAACAATGGCATCCACAAGTAAATCGGGTCCATCCCAGGAACCATTAAACGATAATGTTGGTTCTTCTGACACCTTTGTTTCATGTGCAGATGAAGTAGGTATTGAAGATGTTTCTGGGGAGGATGCTGAATGTTTGAAAGTCAATGAATGTCATGTGTCTAGTAGTTTAATTTCCAATTTACCTAAGGACGATGTTCTAGCATCTGTGTCTGAACTTAAAGAGTCCAAGTCAAAACAATTAGTTGTATCTTTGTTATCAAAACATGTTTCTGATTCCAATGAAAAAGTTAATGGTTTTAAAATTCGCGTGCCTAACACTAAAGTTGGTCATGAGACTAAGCCCAAGGACTTTGTTGCTTATCCCCAGGTTGTGTCGACTTTCAATAGAACAAACAAATCTAAATCAGAACAATTTTGTTTAATTACACAACCGGAAAAAGCTACAAAACATGTTATACACAAATGGGATGATAAGCCAGAATGGAAGTCGTCTTATCCAAGACGCTCATACCTTTGTAGTCATGTCAATGGGCCTAGACTCATGAATTGTTTTCAATGTGGAAAACCAGGACACTTTGCTGCTAATTGTGTGAATAGACCATTTCAACCATACTATCCGCAAAACCCACGGACTAGTATGTTGGAGAAAATGATGACAGGAGAAAAGCAAAAGCAAAAGCAACAAGCTTTGTCTCAGGGGAAGCAGTGTTTAGAACCAATGAAGACTCAACAGTCTAAGGTTTCAAACACAAAGGCACCAGTGACAAAGCCTGTTGTTGAAAAGTGGAATGTGGCCAAAACTCCAAAACCAACTTATATATCTAAAGGAGTTTACAAAAGGAATGATAAGATAAAACCAGAATTTGTTGAGAAACAAGTGGCTAAAGTGAAAAGAGTTAATAAACCTAATGGCAAAGCAAAGGTTGAGCAACGGGTTTTAAAACAAAAAGATGTCACTCAAACAAAACAACTTGTTTACACAAAACTGAAACTTGAGTGGACACCTGTTAAAAAGCCAGCTGGTAAAAAGGCCACATCACCACAAAAGAAACCTGTGTCTGTCAAGAACTCACCAAATGTGATGAAACCACAGAAACACCCCATTTGGAAACCAAAAGTCAACACTCAAACCATGAGTGTGACTGAATCAAAAGCAGGAATGTCCCTCAAATTAGTTAACTACCTTGACTCCAAAGGTGTGCCCAGATCTGTTATGGCCTGGGTACCTGAATCTAACTGATCTTTGATCCATGTAGGGACAGCCAAGAAGAACTGTCAACAATCTCTGGTACGTTGATAGTGGTTGCTCCCGACATATGACCGGAGATCTGTCACTTTTGGAAGATGTTCAAGATTTCAACGGAGGAGGCGTTTCGTTTGCTGGAGGTGTAGGTGGTAGGATCAGTAAGAAGGGAGTTGTGAAGAATGGCAGTTTAACCTTTTCTGATGTACATTATGTGGAGGAGCTGTCGCACAGTCTGCTGAGTGTCTCTCAGATATGTGATAGAGATTTTTCTGTATTATTCAACCGCAAGGAGTGCATAATTCTCAAGCCCGGAGTTGAGATTCCTGAGGAGTGTATTTTGATGCGCACACCAAGACGTGGAAATTCTTATCTGCTCAACATGGGTAATCCTCCGACATCAGAAGAAGCCTGCCTTATCTCAAAGCAAACTGAAAATCTGGCGTTATTGTGGCATCGTCGTCTGGGACATGCTAACATGAAGAATCTGTCAAAGCTGGCAAAGGGAGAGCATGTAAGGAATCTCCCTATTACAGATTTCTCGTCAGTTGAGAAGTGTGTTGCATGTGCTAAGGGGAAGCAGCACAGATTACCGCATCGTTCCAAAACTGTTAACTCTGTTTCATCGGTATTGCAACTACTTCATATGGATCTCTTCGGCCCTATGCAAGTTCAAAGCATCAGCAAGTTCTCGTACTGTCTGGTGATAGTGGATGACTTCTCTCGTTTTACTTGGGTTTTCTTTCTGTCATTCAAGCATGAAACGCCAGCGCTTGTGAAACAGTTCGTCACTCTTATAGAGAATCAGTTGAGCAAAAGGGTGAAGGCTATCAGAACAGACAACGGAACTGAATTTAAGAACGCTGAATTGAATATGTTCTGTGGAGTAAAAGGTATTGAAAGACAATTCAGTGCACCATACACGCCTCAACAAAATGGTGTTGCTGAAAGAAGAAACAGAACTCTAATTGAAGCTGCTAGAACTATGCTATGTGATGCAAGATTACCAATCTTTTTCTGGGCCGAAGCAGTCAACACTGCTTGTTATGTGCAGAATCGAGTACTTTTGAACAAGCGGCATGAGAAGACGCCTTATCAGATTATCTATGGAGAAAAGCCGAGAGTGGGATACTTCAAGACTTTCGGGTGTCCTTGCACAGTCCTAATTCAATCGGATGTGGGGAAATTCGAAGCGAAAGCTGATGAATGCTATTTTGTGGGATATTCTGCAAATAGTGCTTATCGGGTCTACAACAAAACCACCAAATTGATAATCGAGGCATTTGATGTTGACTGGTTGGAAGATAATCCAACAGATGCAGGAATTGGACCGGACTGGATCTTTGACTATGGGTCTTTCTTTAAAGGGTTTGACCACTCAAACATGTTTCCCAATCTGGAAGAAGAAGACATCATTGCTCCAGCTCCTGAAGTGAGGCCAACTGTTGAACATGTCAGAGACAGTGTATCAGAAACAGCTCCTAAGGATGATGTTGTGAATGTTCCAGAATCGTCAGGAACTCATGATGATCAGAAGGAGTCTGAAACCCAAGGTATGAATAATGATGTTAATGATACTAACCTGCATGTTTCTGTTTCAGTGCCAGATGTTCAAACCACACGAATCAACAGAGATCACCCACTCAGCAATGTGGTTGGGCCAGTGACAGCAGGAGTCACAACTAGAAGCCGCGCAGGGAAACATAAATCACTGCATGTACTCCTGTTTCATCTCCCAAATAGAGCCTCCAAATGTGATTGTAGCTCTCAAAGATCCAAGCTGGATGGAGGCTATGCACAATGAGCTGAATCAGTTCTCAAAATTGGGAGTGTGGCGACTAGTAAAGAGACCAGAAGATAAGAAGGTTATACCCACAAGGTGGCTGTACAAAAACAAGAAGGATGATACGGGTATAATCGTGAGGAACAAGGCGAGGCTGATCGTTCAAGGGCACAGACAGGTGCATGGAATTGATTATGATGAGGTGTATGCACCGGTAGCTAGATTAGAAGCAATTCGTATATTTCTTGCTGTGGCTACATATCTCAACTTTACGGTGCATCAGATGGATGTCAAGACAGCATTCTTGTATGCTGACATGAATGAAGAAATTTATGTGGGACAACCACCAGGGTTTGTGGATGAGGAACATCCAGATCATGTATATCTGCTGGATAAAGCCCTGTATGGTTTGCATCAAGCTCCACGGACATGGTATGAGACTCTCTCCAAGCATTTGGTGGAGAATGGTTACATCAGAGGAGTGGTTGATCAAACCTTGTTTAGAAAGAAGGTGAATGATGATATCATCATGGTGCAAGTGTACGTGGATGACATCATCTACGGATCTACAAATGAAGAATTGTGCACCGAGTTTGAAGACATCATGAGAAAGAAGTTTGAGATGAGTGATCAAGGAGAGATGAACTTTTTCCTAGCATTACAAGTGAAACAAGATGAATCTGGGATTCTTATTCATCAAGCAAAATATGTGAATGAGATACTAGAAAAATTCAAGATGCAGGACTCAAAGCCAATCTCCACTCCCATGGATTCCCGGCCGTTACTGAAAGCAGATGTTGATGGGGAACCAGTGAGTGAATTCTTGTATCGTTCCATGATCGGGTCTCTCATGTACTTAACAGCAAGCAGGCCAGATATCATGCATGCAGTGTGTGTGTGTGTGTGCACGTTACCAGGCTAACCCTAAACTTTCTCATTTAGCTGCTGTTAAACGTATCTTTAGGTATCTGAAGGGCAAGCCCCGGCTTGGTCTTTGGTACCCAAAGAATACTGACTTCCAATTGTTTGCTTTTACTGACAGTGATTATGCAGGCAAGTGATCTTGACAGGAAATCAACAACGGGTGGTTGTCAGTACTTGGGAGACAGACTCATCTCTTGGCAAAGTAAGAAGCAGCATACCGTGTCAAAGTCAACTGCCGAAGCTGAATATGTGGCAGCATCAGCCGGATGCTCACAGGTAGTATGGATCCAAAATCAGCTCACTGACTACGGTATGGAATTCACAAACACTCCAATTTTCTGTGATAATGCTGCTGCTTTGCAAATTGTGAAAAATCATGTTCAACATTCCAAAACAAAGCATATAGACATCAAGGTACATTTTATACGTGATTGCTATGATAGGAAGTTGATTCAGTTGGAAAAGGTGAGTTCAGATCAAAATGTTTCTGACTTGTTTACAAAACCCCTTCCTCGTTGTGACAT